>JAJEJO010005160.1:119608-143465 GCA_020662805.1 Glaucomys volans | reverse complement strand
TTTTTTTGGTTGGTGTTACAAACTTGAGTTCATTCTGGACAAGCAAAGTAAATCATGGGATTCTGTCACAAACCTTTCACAATGAAGGTATTTAGAGCAATATTACCTTTTCTCTAGGCCAACTTTGATATGATTTAAATAGCTTTGTGTACTCTGTATTAAAACATTACTGGTTACATCAGATTAAAACATTATTAGGTCACACCTCTAGGCATAAAAATAAGTGAAGACCAAACAACAAAACAAAATAATCTCTCTGAAAATAAAATAGTCTAATTCATACTTTGGACATAGCCCAACAGATCAGATGAATTATAAAATATTTAAAATGTTCTTATATTTCAGAAAATCAGTATATTTGGATTATCCATTTTCTTTAAAAAAAGAAATAGCTGGATTGCTTCAAACATTTGAAAAGAACTAGAACTACATTTGACCAAACCCATATAGATGTTGGGTCACTTGGCTCTTATAACCAGCTAAATAGATTTGCATCTAGATGTAATGAAGCATTTTAATATAATTAGCTTTAGGGTATATTTTTAATATGGAAGGTGATTATGCCTTAGAAAAGTCCACTGGCTCCAATACTTAAATTGAGCTAGAATTACTAATATGTTAATTGTAAGAGGTAACAGAACAATTAGACTGTGGTATGAAAATGTAAATAAAAGTCCAAGGGATTCATGGGTGTTTTTTAAAAATGAATGTTTACAAAATATTAATATATAACTTGTTGATAGGTAGAAATATTTCACTGTGCCAGTCAAGATAGTGCACACCTGTAATCAGGAATTTGGGAGGCTGAGGCAGAAGAGTCACAAATTCAAGTCCAGCCCAGGCAACCTAGTGAGACCTTGTCTCAAAATAAAAAGGGCTGGGGATGTAGATCAGTGGTAGAGTTACCCTGGGTTCAATCCCCAGTACTACAATAATAATAATAATGTTATTATTTCAGTGTATTTTGCTTTCTCTCTGATGTTGCTTCACACACTCTTCAGTTGTTTCCTAAATGTGGTTTCAGTTTCAGTTTCTGAAAGTTCTGAATTTTCAGCTATTAAAACAATCAAAATCAGCATAAAAGAATCAAAACAGCATAAAAGAATCATCATAGCTATACAAATAGCTAAATATTAGGTTGAATGTAAGAAGTAAATCAAGAGAACCATCTTGAGTTTTTCCACCAACTGTTTTGTTTTATGAAAAACTCAACCCATCTCTCTCTTTAGAAAAGACTTTAAATTAGACAGAATTATGAAAATTCAGAACATTTTGTTTTGTAATGTAGACAAAGCATATATAAAAGGTATACTATTTTTTAGTAGAAATACTGACTAATGAGATTAATGAGTACCTGCTATTTATTGTTTCTCCTTTTTAGCGGAAGTACAAAGTGAAATTGAAAGAATCTTTGAGTTGGCAAGATCTTTGCAACTGGTTGTTCTTGATGCAGACACCATCAATCACCCAGCACAACTTATAAAGACTTCCTTAGCTCCAATTATTGTTCATGTAAAAGTCTCATCTCCAAAGGTAATCAGCTCATTTCAGTCCTGAGGACTAGAAGCACATTTCTTTTGAGATATTTTTTGCTCTGTGTTTTTTTGTTACTGGGCAAGAATAATATTGAGATTCTTTTGATGAACCATTTAAAAAGTTTCCAGGTTCTAGGAGTTTCGAGATAGCAAATAAAGAATAGTCTCAGTGCTCAGTGGTCTCAAACTAGAGAGTTATGCAAGTATATAATAAAAACAAAAAAATTAAGAAAGGTCAGAAGTAATAGACTCTGGCTTTTCTTAGACTACAGATTCTAACTTGGTAAATTGTTTTGGGTAACAATGATTCTTGGATCACCTATATTTTCTCCCCAGATGAAAGAATACATAGTTGAAGAAAGGTAACTATATTTATACTATATTTATTATATGAAAGGTAAAATATCAGTGGGTAAACATTTCTTATGGAAATGTCATAGACCTTGACACTTGTATGTAGGTTGGATTCTTTGAGGAATATAGGTATACCATTAGGAGCAGTCTGATTAATATGAAATTAAACTGGAATTTCTCCTTAATTGTTTATTACAAAAGAACCAAATATGTAAACAACTGTGATATTTATCTGACATAAATGTAGTGAACCAAAATATTATTCAACTGAAAAATATCCAGATTTACTGAACATAAGTGACCAGGTACAGACCAGTTCCTCCACTTTTGTATGACTCTCTTTGAAATCTCCAGGAAATTTCAAAATATAGAGTGGGAATTCAAGATCCCTCCAAGACCTCACACAGAGGTAGAACAGCATGAACACATGAATCCACTATACTGAAAGCCACTGTAAGTGGGTGACATCATTACAGGGTTTATATAGTATATGATTTCTCACATTGTATTCTTTTTGCTAATCCTTAAGGCCAAACAGACTAAAAAAAGATTCTGGTTTATTTGATTTTCTTTCAACTCATTGATAATACTCATGCCTTCTCTTAGGTTTTACAGCGATTGATTAAATCTAGAGGAAAATCCCAAAGTAAACACTTGAATGTTCAACTGGTGGCAGCTGATAAACTCGCACAGTGCCCTCCTGTAAGTATAACCATTTTTTTCCCTTAATTCATTCTTGACTAGTAAGAAGAGAGTGGTTCTTGTTCGCATTAGCATTGTCATTTTTACTCTACAATGATGGTGATGATGGTATATTTTAAATCTAAAGGGCCTCTCAGAACAAGGTGCTGCTGTCTTGATTGTACTCAGACTTCCAGAACTAGGTGGTGTCTGCCTTGTAATTAGACCTGAACCTTAGTCTGATGCCTGCTCTCCATCCTAATCCCTTGATTTCCTGGCAAATGCTCAGGAAACCACTTAGCATGTAGCATCCAGTCATGTGGACACTTTCAAGAAAAGTATAGACAAAGCATGCCAATTTGACTTTCCTTTAAATTTTCTGCCAGAAAGTTCTGATAGGATAAAAAATTATGATGTTAAAGGTCAAGAATTGATAAGAACTAGAGGAGTCCTGTGGTTATAGCAGATGAAAGGATGAAAGGGTCAGGTTGTGAAATAAAAACTACAGTATATCAACTTTTCTCCTAGTGCCATTGCCAGAAAACAACTGCTGGGTTCAAAGGCAAGCAGTGGCGGGGTGAGGATCAGGAGAGGTGAATGCTATCACCTGGCACTGGGTCATGTGTGTTCAGTCCATGTCACCACTTGCTCAATTCACCTATTTCTTTGACTATGTTTCTCTAAAGAAAATAAGTCTCTTTAGATCAACTGATTCACTATCTTTTTATATACTTGTGCAAGGATCATTTATGCTTTTAAAGCATAAAATTCAATTCAAATGTTTAGAGAGGCAATACAGCATTGCTTTTAAGAGCAGACTCTGGAGTCAGATGATTAAGTTCAAATCCATACTGACTAGTTATGTAATCTTAGGCAAGTACCTGCCTCATGGGGTTGGTGTAAGAATTCAATGAGTGAATACAGGGGGAAGCTCTTAGAATAGCACCTGGCACACAGTACACACTGTCCAGGTGTTTCTGTTGTAATTACTGGGTATACTTTGTGCCATGTGATGTCTGGTTGGTTAGACTCTGCAATGACCTGTGTCTCCCTCATTCATGGTTGTATCTCACTTCATTGTCAGATTGGACCCATAATAAATATTTGTTGAATGAATGAATGGAGGTACAGACAGGGTGTAATAAGACGTCCTTTCATTAGATGCTTACAGTGGCCAGATGCATGCTAGATGCTTTACATAGATTGTCTGTAATCCTCAATTACCTAATAAAATAGGCCATGTAACTCCCATTTTACTGTTGAGTGAATTGAAAACAGAGGGGTTCAAGGATTTCTCTAAGGTCACATAGCAAATTAGAATTATATCTAGATCTTTCTGGTTCCAAAGCCACTTTACTCTCCTCCCAACCCTACCTACTCTACACATAAATAAACACATACCTGGCTACCTACCCTGCAGATAATTTGTATATCTTGGAGTTCTGTGTTAAGTACTCAAATGTCACATCACCTACTAATGAAGTCACTTTCCTAGTGGAATGCATGATTAAAAAGCACTGAAAGAATATTAAAAAATATATTACCCAGCCCCTGACCCTGTAATACTTCACAATTGAAAGGAAATTTTTGACCAGTTCAGAAGCCAGGAACTGTGCTATTATTTCCAATTTTTTAAAACAATCTTAGAAGGATAGTTATTAGTTTGGTATTCTGGGAAGTAGACACCCAAATAGAAATAGAAGTACAGAAGCTTTATTGTAGAAAATGCCTGTTCCTTTTTTTTTTAAGACTTTTTAAAGATTTTTTTTAGTTGTAGACGGACACAATATCTTTATTTTATTTTCTATTTTTATGTGGTGCTGAGAATCAAACCCAGTGCCTCACACATGCTAGTCAAGCACTCTATCAGCAAGCTACAACTCCAGCCCCTGCCTTTTCTTTTTATGAGTTTCTTAACATTTATTCCTGATAGTTACTAGAGAAAATACTTGTGTCCTACTAAAATTGAGGTGTTTTGCTACTGGTGTTTTGCTGAGAGAGTTGATCATTGAGTTGTGCATCTAGTATAACCTGTTATGTCTGAATAGCTGGAACCAAGAGAAGACATGTGCATACTTTTAATACTGTGAGCTTCTGCAGGACTTGTCCCCCATCATGCATCTCAAATGGCACTTGGAAGACAGCTTTGCCCTGTTATTGTCCTACTATTATAAACACCTACTTGTTTAATATAATTGGTCCGATAACTTGGCATTTTAAACAAGCAGTTTGAGTGAGTAAGGTTACCTTATACTTAACATTTTCTAAACATTTGATGTTGCATAAATAACATTTGTATTGCTAAGAAGGAATTGTGCACTCTGTTTGGGCACACACAAAGAAATCTTCAGTTTATAAAAACCAATAGCAATTTAAAAATGTGTCTGTATTTGTCCCTTTACTTCAAGACCATAATTATAATTGTCATCCAAAGATTGGTGATCACTGTGTCATTTTAGTTCCTTTAGGAGAATCTGCAACGTGTTTAATTGGCCCCTGCATCTCCAGTCTGAAAAGTCAGCAGATTTTACTGGCAGAGTTTCACATTGCAAAGAAATTAAAGGCAGCAGTTTTTGGAAAGGGAAGTCTAAAAGAGCACAGAAAAAAAGTTAACTCTCTATAGCTAGAAGAATGGATCCTAGATTCAGGGACTATTGAAGGAAAAAAAGGGCCTTACAGAACACCCAGTAGAGAGTTTCCTAGGGTATGTTCTTTATAATATGGGTTCCCTGTGATGACATTGGGTGGTTTTGGAAAAGGCCTGTGATACCAAAAATGTTTGGAAAAAAACACTTATGTAAACAAAGATGGTCTGCTTTCTTTGCTGCAGAATCCTGACTGTGCATTTTATATTTCCTGCAGGATAGGTAGCATGTGGTGCTTCTGCTCGTATGACTGTAGAGCTGTTTTTCCACAGATCATCCTATGGTCTTGTGTTTCATGGAATGTTTCAAGGGAAGACTGATCCAGTCCAGTCTCCTCATTTTATAAATGAGGTAACTGAGACCAAGAGAGGTGACCTGGCTTTCCAAAGATCATCCATGTTGGCCAAAGTTGTATGTCTGTAGTCTAAGCTAGTGAGACTTTCAATGGTGAATGGCAATAGAGTAGTTATTACGTATTCTCCTGCAGAGAAAATCATGGATTTCATACATAAGGCTTCTTGTAGGAAAGGGGTTGGTAAACTTTTTTAGTAAAGGTTCAGATACTAAATATTTTAGGCTTTATGGGCCATATGGTCTTCTTTGCACTAGTACCCAACTCTGCCTTTGAGTAGCGATGTGTAAACAAATAGGAGGGGTTGTGTCCCAGTCACGTTTGGTAGAAGCAGGAGGCAAGCCTGATTTACCTAGCCAAAAGAAATTGCCACCCTTGTTCTGGCAGAAGTTGTGGTTATCTATTACTGTGCAGTAAACTACCCTAAACTTAGTGACTTCAAACAATGGCCATTGGTAATCTTTAGCTGGCGGCTGACCTAGTCACCCAGAAGGAGTAACTGGAAGGCTGGATTCAGCCAGCTCCTTTCCCTCCACCAGCTGTCCTGGGCTCTCTCTCTGTGAGGTCCCTTCCAGAGGGGTGTGAGCAGCTCACATCATAGCTCCTGGAGCAAGTATTCCAATCTCTTAAGACTTGGTCTCAGTTACCAGCACAGAATCACTTCCCCAGCATTCTGTTCATCAAAATAGTTACAAAGGCTGCAGAGATTCAAGGAGAGGGGACATACACCTCTACTCAATGCAGAGAGTGTCAAAGAATTTATGGCTATTTTTAATCTTCCACAGACTAAGCTGAACTAGGATGATGTCTGGAAGACAGATGGAAAAGGGGCCTGGTACAAGCCCACCTGGTACATTTTTTTTTTTCATATGACCAGCTTGATTTGTTTGACCACTATACATTTAGATGCCATTTTTTTACTTTCATTTGGCTTCTACCAGATATTGGTGCCATTTTCCTTTTTCAGAGAAGTTGGGAATAGTTTGTTTTAAGAAGACCGATTTCAGATTGCTCTGGTACTGTGGTATTAAGAGCTGCATAATGCATGGTGGGAAAAGCAGATAGACAATTGAATATATAAATGACATGTAATCCTTTAATCCTACTTAGTTACAAGCTGCCTTGTGTTACCAAAAGCTGACCCTCTGGCTCTTTGAGCTTTGTAATGGCTTTGTGTGTGTGTAAAATGACATCGATCACTCTCTCTGTGAGACTCATCTCCTTAGCAGACTCTTGCAAATCTCTAATGTTACAGTAACTATAGTAGTTTTCTTCTATTCCATTTTATTTTCCATTGCTGAATGTCTCAGATTTATTCTATTACACACAAGAGCTCTGAAGGGAATGAAGGAATGATAGTACCCACTATATTTGATCATATTGCTCTCATAATAGTAATTTTCCAGTGCCCTTTTCCAGTAATCTTATTTAAATTATCTGGAATTATGCAGATTCAGTCATCTATTTGAGGTTCTTACCCCACTGGTGCATTCACTATTGTGGGGTGCCTGGATGTTCAGAATTTAATTCCTAACTCTGCTTTTTAGAAAGAGAATAATCCGTTTCACATTTCCTTTATGAAACAAGGCCACATGGGATCCAGTTTCTCTTAGTCCAAAGAATACTACATCTTTTCTGGGGTTTTAGACACCCAACTTAGATGTAGAGAGCTCAGGATAGTTCATTCCCACCAATGCTATGATGTTACACATCTGATTGATGTGAACAGTGGTACCCTTTCTGCAGATAGTAACTCTGGCCGATAGAATAAGAACAGATGGGGTGGAAGAATGTGGGAAGGAAAGCATGTTTGGGTTTGTTACTAAAACTAATTTGGGTTTATAACAAATAAAAGAGGAACTAGAAGGGATCAAAATCACTATATTCTTTGCTTTCATGTTACCCTTACCAGTTAGTGGCAGAAACTCTGATTGACTTTCTTGTTTTAGCTCATTAAAGTAGAAACTACCTGAGATGAACCGCTGGAGCCCCCCAATATTGGTTGGTTTTCCTTTATCCCCATAAGACCTAGGTCTTTATAAACCATTTAACTTAGAGTCCAGTTTCCTGTCACAGGTTGACCAGTGAGTTTAATACTCAGGACCTCAAAGCATTCATAACATAAGAATGAAGGTTTGACATGAAACAAACATTGGTTGATTTTTTTATAATTAGCATTGCATATTGTGCCATTCAGTCATTTAATTGTACGAAATAGTATTTGCCATTCATTTGTTCTAAATGGTGGCAGTTTCACAGTCTTTATCTTACAGTAGCAAAGAAATGCAAGTATGTAGATCCCTATTATATCCTTTTATCCACTTAGAAATAGGAAAGGTGTCCCACATGAGGTTTTATCTAAGTACAACAAATGAACATAAAGCTATGCATGTATGCTTGTACCATAAAAGTTGCTATATATTTAATCCCTTGTCTAACTAGTATGCAGTAATGAACAACTTTTAAAAAGCTAAAATTAAACTGCATAGCTTCTAAGTTTTGTAAACTTTTTTTTTTTTTTTTTTGGTACTAGGGATTGAACCCAGGGAGCACTCCACCACTGAGCCACATCCCCAGCCCTATTTTGTATTTTTACTTAGAGACAGGGTCTCACTGAGTTGCTTAGGGCCTTGCTAAGTCGCTGAGTCTGGCTTTGAACTTTCGATCCTCCTGCCTCAGCCACCCAAGTGCTGGGATTACAGGCGTGTGCCACCACGCCTGGCCCAAAGTTTTGTGAACTTTTATTGAAACATTCAATAGCAACTTCCTGTAAAAAAATCTGACAAGATACATTCGTTTTAATGAGACTACGCCTCTCTAGCTAGAAACTATGTGTTATATAGTTGTCAAGGAAGATCTACCCAGTCCCTATACCTTCCCTCCAAAAACAATTTAAATAAATAGAACTTGCTCTGTTCCTCAGCATAGAACCTGAAAAGAACTGTATCTTCTGTGAGAACATTACAATTTGCTCAGGGTTTTCCAAGTTTTAGCAATGATAGTCCCCCATCTCAAGAAGTAATCCCTCGCATACCAGGATAGCTGGTTGCCTTAACTCAAGTGGTTTCCCCAGCAAAGGTTGTCACATATTACTCTCTGAATGGAGAAATAGATAGAGGGTTAAATACTTGCAATTTTTAAAAGACATTACAAATCTTTGTTTCCTTATTATTCAACTTCAGTCTTCCCTTTCTTTTTTTCCTGCCATTGTAGTTCTTTAGCCCACTGGATGAGTTAGAGACATGTTTCGATCTTGGTTATTTACAATGCTTTAGTTTTTCATTTTCCTGAAAGAGGTTTATCCAGGAGCCTACTGTGCCTGGATTTTTGACGGTTTGTTTTGACTCCTTTGTTCACTACTTATTTACTTTGGCAGCCACACCATTTCCGCCTACTTCAGCTGAAGAAAATATCCCATCCTAGAATGTCAGAGGTATTCACTGTAGCAACTCTTTGAAAACAACTCCATCTTACCTTTATCTTGAGCTGTCACCAAGGGCATGGTGTCACTGAGTGGGTAACTGTTTACCTCCTTGGATTTTGCTGATTAAATAGTTCTTTGCATCCCTATTCCACCCTGTGGATCTCACATGTTGTATAATAAGGTGCTGATTAGATATGAACCTTTAAATTTATAAATTGGCAAAGCTGATGTGTGTAAGTCATTGGGTTTCTTCTCCTTGAATGTGTGTGTATATATGTGTGTGTATTTTATTTTCTTTGTACTGACTTTCTAGTACTCCAATCTTTTCAGCTGTGTTATTTCCTAAAGAGAAAGAAAAATTGTCACAGATATGCAAGCTGTGAAATTCCTTCTAGTTGGAAATAAGGTACATATGTCAGTATTCATTCAGAAGCTGAAATTTGCTTTTTTTCCTGTGCTTTTGAAAGCCTAAAAGCAGTTTCAAATCATTTTCCATCGTTTAACTGTCTTTTAGCAGTGCAAAAGCGTAGTTTGCAAGAAATGATCAGGCTTAAGCAAACAGCCATGTGCTGATGTATACAAATTCTATCCATTGCCAAAGAGAAATGCTTTATTAAAATTCTGGTAATTAAATGTATGTTTAATCATGTCTACGACAGTGACAATGTAGTATGTAGAATAGCCAAGCTGATGTAAACCTCACTCAAGCAGCATTCTGCAGTCCTGGCTATCATTGTCACCCTTCCAGGGTCCTGAAGGCTTTCATTTTTATATATATATTTTTTAATTTGGGACTTTCTTAAAGCAAGAAAATGACTTGTTGGAACTAACTAAACCCACATGATAGCATAAGACCTATGTAATCAAATTTGACAGTAAGTATTATTGTTCTCTGTATTGTTCTGAATAAGGTCCCAGTGTGACATAGATTATTATGAATTTTAATACTTGTCTTTCTCACAAGACTGTATGCTTCTTGAGCATAGGAGGAGGTTTGTTTTCTTTGCCACTGTAAATCTATAGTACCTAGCGTGAAATAGGTACTGAGTAAATATTTTAAGAATGAATAAAATATGCAAAAAAATCATTGGAAATTCCACTAGTAACTGCTCTTGGGGGGGCATTTTTCTACATGAATTGAACTGACTGAGTCTTCTTAAATATGAGTTAGTTTGAACTGAAGTTACTTATTATTTTCCTACTTCTACTCCAAGGACCTTCAAATTGCTTTCCAATTCAGAGTGAAAAATTCAGTAAAGGTGAATTAATGGAACATTGAAATAGTAAGGGGAAGTGAAGCACAGTTGGTAGAGCATGTGCTTAGCATGTCTGAGTTTCTGGGTTCGATCCCAAGCATCAACACTGACTAAATGAATAAATAGTGAACACTGGGATGTTGGGGAATGGGAAGAGTGGTCCCATCTGCTTCAAGGAGCTCTTGTTCTAAGCACTAAAGAAAATGGACCAACTAAGCTGGGGTGTCAACTCTGTGTCTTCCAATTGCTATTAAGGTTCAACCCATCCAGTGACGTTAGTGCTATGGCAGTAACCATGTATTTGATTCATTACTGGAAGGTGCTTATTTTAGTAAAATGAGCTCATAAAAGCAGGTAAATAGTGGTGGAGGTGATGTGAGAGAGATGATGTTTCAATCCTGCTACCGAAAATTAAATTCATCACCACCCATCTGCTTTTATGGCATGGGCTAACACCTGCAGAATGGGTTTTCTGTTTGGGAGGTGCCAAGGTTTTCTGACTGGCCCTCTAAGAGATCTATCCTGGGTGCATCCTGTCCATGTTCCCAGCCACACTGGGCTAACAGTTTGACCCCTCTTCTGTTGGGGCAGATGTTCCTGCTTATAAGGCAGATGCTGTGCAAAATCTTTACCAACAGAAACATGTACTCCAAATACTTCCTGTTAAACACCCTGTTCATTTTACATTTCACAAAACAATTTTATGTTAGCAGCAATCACTGTAATGTGATTTTTCTAGTATTAATCCTAAACTTTGTTTCCTTCTTGTTTTATCATGAGGCAGATAACATCATTTCCACAAATATTTTGAAAATTATCTAAGTAAATGGTGTTCTCTTCAACATTGCTACCTTGGGAGATGAAATGTTTATTCCAGTGATATGTTCACTACCCAAAACATTTTTAGAACTCTTCTTTCAGTGCTGTTAACTTGCTTCTTTTGTATTCTGAAGTAGAATTCAGTTATATAGGAATATGTGGGTGAAATGTGAATATATATACGCTTTTACTTATCACCTATAGCACTATCACATTTACCTCATCTTTTTCTTTCAAAATAATGAAAGATCTGAATATTTAATGAGTACTCTTATTTTTACATAAATATCTACATTTACATGTGGATAACTGCAACTATATCCACTAGACTTTAACTTAGAAACTGCTCATTTATGTCCTCAAATTTGATGTTGGCTTCTAGATTTGAGAAATGCTATTGTCTGCCTTAAGGGTTATTTTAGGCTTCATTGCCTAAAACCTAAAGTGGGAATACAATGGATTTTCTTGTCACCTACAGGAAATGTTCGATGTTATATTGGATGAGAATCAGCTTGAGGATGCGTGTGAACATCTAGGAGAGTACCTTGAGGCTTACTGGCGTGCCACCCACACCACCAGCAGCACCCCCATGACCCCGCTGCTGGGGAGGAATTTGGGCTCCACAGCACTCTCACCATATCCTACAGCAATTTCTGGGTTACAGGTATTGTCACTTATATTTTTACTACCTCACTACTAAGATTCTATAGAGAACTTGATTAAGTGGAAGACTAGGGTTGTCCTTCATCTGAAGAGGAAAACATAGGGGTCCATTAGATAAAGAAAATCTAAACTATTACCTAATCATCCTAGAGAACGTAACCCTTTCTGGAGACTTTCTCACTGTGGATTTATAGGGAATCAATCCCTGATCAATCAATGTCTACTCAGTACAGCTGTCCATGACTTCTCCATGGCACTTCTTAATGATTAGATGACAGTGCAATTCTCAGCTATAATGGCTAGATAAATAAGATATTTGGGGACAGATAGGCCATTTGACTGCCCTTATCTTTTCCCACCTTATAGGCTATTAGACCTGCCCTCTATTTTGCACAAGATGGAATGTGAATATGAGTAGAACTGCTCTGTTTGGAAATGGTGATAGGTCTCTGAGTTTTCTTGGAGAGGCCCAGGGTCCCACCTTGTTTGGTGGCTATGGTAAGTTCCTTTAGGGAAGCTAGGAATGAGCTCAGGAACAGGAGCTCCTCTTCTCCACTGTTCTCACACTGTATTCAGAACTAGATATAGAAAGCCAGAGGCATTATGATACAAAATGACTCTTTCTTTGCTACATTAATTATTATTTACCACTTATCAAGCAGCAGCTGGAATATGACCAAACCCCCAGCTGACTGAGGAACATGTAGTCAATTGAGCCCTCTTTCATCATGACTGGTTTTGTTTTAATGGGTTATAATGGTAGTCATAATTGTAGATCATGTAAAGTTAACTCTGAGATAAATGGCCCTCTCTGAAATGCTATTATAACTGTATTACTCTTCTGCAAAATTGCATCTTTGCAAGCAGAAAATATGCCATATAAATGAATCACTTTTGAGACTGGAAATGAACGTGGAAATGTGTGATGGTAATATATGGTGTATCTGTATGCACCAGGACTGTTTCCTGCCTTGTTTTCCTTCTAGTGTGCTGATGAGCATAGCATTTCCATTGGCTCACTTGATTTGGCTCTGAAGTGTGCATAAATTAGTGGGATGAGGAATGGATGTATGAAACAGTATACTTCTCTGGTGTAGGAGGTAGTTGAATGTTTACTTTGCTTATGAATGCAACACTCTTGAATCGGCATCCCTAACACACCCACCTAGAATAGTTTTACCAGTTTTCCTAATGAGTTAATGGGGTGGCCTTTGTCCCAAGGCCACCTGCTTCTCCCAGGAATATAGGCTCTAAATGTTAGACACCTGGATGAAGTTGATGGCACAGTCTGTGACCCACTGAATGAGTTTCCTTTTGTATGAAGCTAGGTATACTTTAGAGAAGATGTGTCTGGGCCCATGGTTTCATCAGAATCCTGTTCTTTATCTGAGATGGCCTACCTAAGCTGGTACACACACCAATGCATGATTCCCATAGTGAGAAAATTATTTGAATAACATTTTCTGAGCCATCAAATAAGTGACTTAAGATGATACTTTCAATTAGTATCATTTGCTTTCTATCTGAAAATTAGTTTTGCAGGATATTTCGGTTGAGAAAACAAGATTTATGAGGAATCAATTAGCTTGCTCCGTAATTACTATATACTCCTTTGGAAAGAGTATTGTTGAGAGTCTAACATTTTATGTAGGCTACAGAAACAAATGCACTATTTTATAGATGGCACAAATAATTTCATGGAGATATTTTTAAGGAGAATTCAGCTAGATCAAGGTGAAGTACATGACTTTAGAAGAAAGATTTTATCAATTCGAGAGAAGAATAAAATAATAGATGCTATTCTGAACCTTATTTCCCAATTGTAAAATAATCCTCATTTTTGCAGTAGAAGTACAATTATTAGGCCTTTCTAAGTATGTTAAGTTCCATTTAACAGTCAATTTTCAATTCTGTATTTTTAACAGGATGCATAGTCAATGCAGTACTATGTAATTAAATTCATAAATTATCAGCACTACAGCATATTTGCATGTTGTGTCCTAAATAAATAAAACCAGAGCTTTGGGGCACATCATTTGTGCATCAAAATGTTTTATCAAGTCAGATATCTTCCTTCTCATTGTACAGATCCTATTATCGTACATGCATTTACATGTTTAGATGAATGAAGCTGATATTATTTAATCAATGAACTATCTGATATTTTTAGAGTCAGCGAATGAGGCACAGCAACCACTCCACAGAGAACTCTCCAATTGAAAGACGAAGTCTAATGACCTCTGATGAAAATTATCACAACGAGAGAGCTCGGAAGAGTAGGAACCGCTTGTCTTCCAGTTCCCAGCATAGCCGAGATCATTACCCTCTTGTGGAAGAAGATTACCCTGACTCATACCAGGACACTTACAAACCTCACAGGAACCGAGGCTCACCCGGGGGATATAGCCATGACTCCCGACATAGGCTTTGAGGCTGCCAAAACAAAATATATATATATATATATTCATCTGTTGACAATTTGCCATAGCACTGCTAGGATAAACAAATCATCTTAACTTGGCAAGCACAGCACAGTGTTTACTGTGCTTATGGGCTGCTGTCATTTGATGCTAAGGGGCAAAAAACAAACAAAAAAATGTACATTATGCCCTTGAGTCTAGATGGATATGAGATGCCCAATCATATAGATATTTTTAAGTGCAACATTTACATAACAGTACCTTTTGTTTTCTTCATAGATTTAAACACATCAATTTGTAATCTAGGGTACTTAACAAGGCACATATAAAATAATTTCCCATGCTGGAAATTCCAAATGACCAGTTCCAGTTGGAACCAATTTATAAACCAATTCCTGTTGGAATTTGGGCGAATTGACTAGAAAGTCTACTTGAGCATGTTGCAATCAATTGAAATCTTGGGAAAAAAACTAATAAAGAAAATCAAAGTATCAATAGAAGCCAAAACTAGCTATTTATTTGCTGGAAGCTAAATTTACACTTAAAGTTGGAATGTATAAACATTTTAATATATGTTAATGTTGCCAGAATGGCTTTTCGAACTTACCAAATGTATTGATAGTGCCAAAAAAATCTCAAATCTTAATGCAGAAATTATATAGTCTTCTCAAATTTTAATACTTTTATTTCTTTCCTGGCACAGGTGTTGTATTCAAAGTGTTTCGCTTTCTGTTCAGTCAGTACTGTTAGCTCATTTGAACTTGGCCCAAAAAAAAATTGGCAGCAAGCAAGAATAGTAAAGAGAAGCCCATGCATAACTGATTATAAGAAATGGGAAATGAGATGTTTGTTTAGTCAGTTTGAGCACAACTCCATACATCCAGGGATCTAAAGTCACAGCAAGAATGTGGTACAGATCCACTAAGTGCAAAGCCAAACATCACCAAGTGGGAGTTCATCTATGCCACTTAAAACAAACACGGGTCAGTTTTTCCTGCCAGCGTAATTAAGTATCTTTCGCATCACTCTGTCTCTGTCTTTGACTATCTGAACATTCTAGCCCTTAACCAAAAATTTTAAATCATGCCAAGGATTTTTGTCTTCCATGACACATTCAAATTAGGTACTGGAAGTTGTCTTTGTACAAATGACTAATTGGAAAAAGTTAAAACAAGTGATAAATTCAAAAGCTTGAAGTAAAGAAAAAACTCATAGATGCAGAATATATTTGTTCACTAAAATCATAGCATTTTAATGCAGAGAATTATAAAGAATTGAGGTAGAGATACCTTATTTCTAGTGAACATTTCTTTTCACTCTAAAAATTAATTATTCAGTTTTTCCAGTGACTATAATTATAGAATTGGTGACCAATGTCTGCTATTATCAAGGAAGCTTTAGGTTCCCTATGATCCATAAAATTGTGGAAATTGACCCCTTTATAAAGATAAAATGTCTTTACAAAAGACTCTTGTTTCTAAACTTCCAAAAAGTGTGCATTTTCTCAAACTCTGATGGAACCCAGGCATAAAATCCTTTTCTACTGATACATGTTATGAAGACTTTTTTTTTTTTTTCGGTACTGGGGATTGAACCCAGGGGCACTCCACCACTGAGCCACATCCCCAGCCCTATTTTGTATTTTATTTAGAGACAGGGTCTCACTAAGTTGCTTAGGGCCTTGCTAAGTTGCTGAGGCTGGCTTTGAACTCGCAATCCTCCTGCCTCAGCCTCCCAAGTGCTGGGATTACAGGCGTGCACCACCACGCTCGGCTGAAGACTATTTTTGAAAACAAGAATAATCAATTTTATATTATCTTATTTTTCCCCAAGTTTTTCAATATTTAGGCTCTCCAAGCATGCACCAATTCAATAATTTTTCCTGATCACGGAAATAAGTTTCATATTTTTGATCAGTTACCCCATCTTGAACCTCACTGCAATCTCATTACACAGTCTCCCTTCACGTTCACTGCGTGTACCCCATTATGAACCTGTTTAGCGATAATGAGGATGCCTATAATTCTGTAAGTCATCTCACACATTTGATACAATTAAACATGGGCTCAGTATATTTTAAAAGTTAACATATGATACTGGCTTGTGAAGTTCTTTTGTCATCTAGCGAAGCTTACAGAACTTTCAGTTAAGACATTTAAAAGAGCTATATCCATTAGGCTCTTAAAAAAATATATAACCTGCCATTATTGAATACTTTGTTAGAACATAGAAGAGCATTTTCCAGCAAACAAAAATATATTTATTACATGTACAGCACATATTTGCATGAAAAAGAAAACATTAGCCAAAACATTTTTCTATATGCTTTACTGGTTTCTTGTTTGTGCGCATTAAAGTATTTAATTGCAAAGAGTGCACCAAGGTGTATAAATTTAGACTAGACAGCTGTTCAGCTTTTTCTGTAGTAGCATTAGCAATTTGGTCATTTAACTACTTTAAGATATTTACATTTTATGGCAGGTAGCTGTAACAGCATTTACATATATTTCCTAGTCAACAAGATCACCATTTTCTTTCATCTTTTAAAGAGTCACTTATTTTTAAAGGTCTCTCAAAGCCTTGTTTCTAGACTTCCATATCATGCTGAAAAAGAGGGAGGCCCATTCAATATCCATGCACAAAACCAATCCATCTTTTACCATCACATGTCCATACCTGTTTTGCTTTGCATTCTTATTCAAAAGCTAATAATCTTGGAAAGGGTATAATGTATATTTTTCATAATGGATGTATTTAAAATTCCATATTAATTGGAATATTATTAATATTAATTGGCATATTATTTCATCTTCCTTCTGTAATAGGTTTATTTCTTCCAAATGGATAAGAAATATGCATCTTCCTTTTATTAAAGTGTTTTGTTTCTGTGTAAATGATACTAAAATCCAGATATTTACTAAATGAAAAGTTTTATTTTTGTCAAGCACACTAAGCACCTTTGGAATATATATATATTCCACAAATACTTTGTTTTTCATTGATTTTATTTAAAGTGGCAAATAATCACAACTAGGAGAAACAAGTCTTAAAATATTTGGAGGCTGTTTTAACTTGTAGTATAAACCCACCTGTTAGAATCCTGTCATTTCAGTAAGCAGACATGTAACAAGACTCGTGACAACGTGGAAATATAGTCCTAGAGGGGGAAAAAAAAAGGAGGAATGCACGTTGTCAATCCTGATGTTAATTCTCAAGGCTATAATGTGACTCTAATATTATAATCAACAATACTATCTTGTTTACTGCAATATTTAAAGCAACACTTAGAAAAGTTTATATGACTGATGTTTCTCTCTTATCTTTATACAGTTCTATTGGAAGGAAGGTTGAAATTCTTAACAATTTAGACTAATGGTCTTTCCTAATAAGAGAGTCTTAATGTTGTGACTATACAGGTCATTGCATTTAGTCCTTAATGAAATGAAGTTTTAAAATGTGAAACAAATTCTGAGACAATTACATGTTCCCTTTAAATAATGTTATTTACTCTAATTATTATTGTTGTTGTTTGAAAATTGTATTTTTGGAATGTTAACCTCTTTTCATACCTGCATACTTGAACTTGTCTTTTGTGTGGGGGCCTTAAAATTCATAATATAAAGTGGGGATAGTGAAAGAGTGCGAAAAGAAAATAATGGCAAAATTTGCAAATTTAAATTCTTCAAATGAACATATCACAAGATATTGTTGTGACCTGGGATGTCAATTAAGAATGTTTCTAGGTAACCGTAATTTGCATGCTGATATATTTTATTAAGTTGTTCAATTTTATTTTGATATTTGCTAAAAAACAAAACATAATACCACTGTAGAATTTGCCCTCTACTGATATTTATACTACCTCTTCTCTAGAGAAGACAGTCTGTCTTGAAAGGGAAAAAAAACTTGTCAAAAACCAGTGATCAAAATTCTTACTAGTACCACTAACCTTGCTGAACGCTAATTGCATAAAGTGTTAAAATATGCCTTCTCTTTAGATTTTAAACTGATGATTTAATCCCAAATGCTGCATGTTTCCTTAATGCTCTTGTCACCCTTCATTTCTTCCATGTTAGTGAAGTTTTCTTTGAATTGGTTCACAGATTATTGTGCAGTATAGCTAATTTGGTTAATTTAACAAATGAGTCATCATAGGGAACAAAACAAACTGCAAAGTAATTACCTTTGTGCATAACATCTTATGATATCTAACTCTTAAGTTTAAAAGAGAGTAGTTCCAAAGACTTGATGTTTAAATGCAGCTGGTTTTCAAATTGAAACTTTTGTCTTCTGTGACACAAAGAACATGACTTAACCAATTACTAGGTAAGGATATGCATTATCTTGCACTCCCATGTAATTGGAACAAATTTCATATCAATGTTTCAAATAAATACATATGTATCCCTTAGTCCTTTTATATTTCTGCCTTTGTCTCTCATGATAATGTTGCATGTTGTTTTTTTTAATTATGTAAAACTCATCCTTGAATGACTATATGAATGAAAACTTTATAGGAAATTATGTAATAAAATGTTTTATTAGTTCTCTATAACTTTAAGTAATGTCATATTGTAACTGTTCCTAAGTTACTTAAGCTGTGTCTATGCAGCAGAGAATAGTCCTCCTCTTTTCAATGATAATCATGATCAAATCAGTCAATACAATAGACAATAAAAAAACTTTTTTCTTTGAGGTAAGCTGGCAAATTAGTCAAAATAGTAAAATTGGTTTATAGGAGTAGACAGAGCTACAGCATTAAAAAATTACTTTTTAAAGTTTTCTTCTTTTATTAGAAAGGGTTCTCCAATGAAATATGTCCTCTGATAGCAACTGTCTCTATCTACTTGTGGATGATCTAATCTCAAATGCTGCATGTAAATGAGCTATGAGAAGATTAGAAAGTATCTCATCAGATAATTACAATTAAGGGCTGTAACTCCCACATGAAAAATGTATAAATACAAGTGAATAGCACTGAGTTTTGGGGAGTCATAGTTTCGTATGAAACTTTCTTTTGTTTCTTTTGATGGATGTAAAATGTTCGCAGAAAGATGGCAGAAAATGATACCAATGGATTTAAAGTGGTTTGGGGTATACTCTGATACTTCCTCATTTGACAATTTTAAGGAGTTAAAATGAGAACGAAGAACCAAAAGTGGCTGCCCTCTAGCTTTTCAATATTTTCTAAGTGTTCTTGGTTATGTTTTGAACACTTAAAATTTCTCAACAAACGGCTATGTCTATATTTATGTAGGGGCCTCTCTTGCCCTACTTGCATGCCACTTTCACACACTTAACTGAAATCAGTGTGAATTCTGTATGCATAAGGGATGTATTAAAGATGCGGGATCATTAATGCTATATTGTTGCATACTATTTTTCATATGCCTTACAATATTTTCTGGGACGTTATTAAAATGAAAGCATTTTATTGCCAAAATAAATCTATGTTGTTATTTCTGCATTAGCAGTAGAAAAATAATGTAGCAAAAATATATATTGTACAGTACAAAATTATAAAATATATATATTTTGCCAATAATATGAAAATAGATTGAGGAGAAAGAAGCACATTTGTTATAGCACAAACTTACAACAAAATCCACTGTTAAATTTGGCAGTCCTATTTTTTAAAAGTATATAGATTTAGTTATATGTTTCATCTACCATCTTTTTAACTTGCTGCTTGATACCTTTCCAGCAATTTATTTCATAGCCTTGCAATCTGTGGTTGTAATTTATTTTATTCCTTTCCATAAACCTTATTAAATTTTATTTTGTGATAAGACTCATACTATATTTTCTGTTCTTATTTCTTCTCCTTCAGTAACAACTACAAAATGTCATAGCAAGTGAGCTCACAGGGCTCCTCTGAATTTTGGACCTGTTTGAAATTGTTTATGTTTTTCACAGCCTCAAGTTAGAATGAGCAACCAAGATGTCCCAATACAAAAATGTTAGTTAGGGAATCTTTATTTTGTACTGGATACAAGTTTGAAATGTAAGTTAAAGCCATTAGCTTTGTTTTGGAAAGGGTGGGGGGAGGGAATAAAAAAATAAAGTTATTAATATAAAACATTAAAAATAAAAATGGAAAAATGATAAAGTTTTCCCCTACTATTCTGAGGCCTGTTGAATATCCCTGCCTATTGCTATATCTCCAGTGATTAAGTGGGGAAAAATGCCTTCGTTAAATAATTTTTTCCTTTTTTCAAATTTTAGTTATTTATTTTGATAATTTAACCCCTTTTATTTTTCTGAAATAGGTATGTGTAGCATTCTACAAGGCATGCTGGGTAAAATATACTATGCAAATGTGTACAGTGCTGCATGTTTTGTTCTCCCTCTGCTTTAGTGGCTTCAAAGAAAAAAATGTGGTGTTATTTTTGTGAACAAAGACATTTAACAAAGAAAATGCAGAGTGCATGCATACAATATCCTAATTTCTATGGATTTGTTTTATGGAATTTAAATGTGTACAAAACAACTGCATTAATTTTTTTCTTTTATATAATAAATGAAAAAACCCTGAAACCAGCGTTATATCTCTCCTTCATATTATTCTAGAGATATATTGAAGAAATACTGGAAATCACTAGGTATAATTATATACCTTTTATAGGCAAAATTAAAAATCTAAACATTTACTCTCAAGAAAATTCAATTAATTGACTGTTTTCCCAAATACTCTGTTAGGTTCTATGAGTGATCACAAAAGAAAGTATGGGAAAGAATTTATAAGTTACACACATGAAATGGAAATATATTAGAATAAATGCACAAAGTAAGATTGAATACAATATAGAAAAGTATACCGGATGAACCTTTTTGTCCACAAGATACCCCTAAATGAGTAATGTAGCAGTTATCAAAAGTTTCCAAAGCTATCCCATACCTGTAAGAATTCCATGGGCAGTATATAGGTTATTACTTGACATTTCCTGTATTCAGGGTCATTTGTCTATGCTACGAATTGATTGGAACTTAACTTTTCAGAGATAAGTTTGTTTCAAATATGTTCAAAAAATATGTTGATTAATATCTGCATTTGAATTATATGGTGATTTATTATAGCCAAGTTATTTTATAAACATTATCACATTTAATCTCTCTGACCACCCCAGAAAGCAGGCAGGGTATAAATTACTAAACACAACTATGAATGAAGAAACCAAAGCTCATTGTAAGTTTTTTTTCTAAAGTATTTTCATTTAAAAACACATTTATTAAATGCTTTTAAGGTAGACAGTCATCTAAAGCATACAAAATAATGCCTGAGATACAAAAATGTTGACTGAATGAAGTTCTTCAGTTATTGGAGAGACATGTAAGGCTATCCCAACTATCAAAACATTTCAACAACAATCTGAAACTCCCAAATAGAGGGATTACAGTTTGTTCATTATCACGACATCAAGTGGCCATGTGCCTGAAGCCACCTCTCTTGTCATCAGCACATTTCCACTAAGCAGATGGACTGTGGAAAGAAACATCTTGTTTGTCCTCTCATATGACATCCAGATTAGCACAGTGGTTAGAGTGTGGTCTCCAACCCTTGCCTGGTTTCAAAGCCTAGATCCAGCTGTCAGTATGGGACAATCACTGGACTTCCCTGAACCAGATCTTTTTCTGTAGAGTTATTTTTCTTTTGGTTATGGCCACATTTTTTTGTTTCCCTGCATGTCCAGTAAGTTTTTATTGAATTTATAATATTGTAAATTTTACATTGTTGATGATTTGATTGATATTTCTTTTAAGAATGATGGACTTGTTTGACAGGCAACTTGTTTGATAGTTTAGCCTTTTCAATGTTTGTTTCAGGCTCCTTTAGGACTGGTTTAAAGGAGAACTTTTCCTGAGGCTAATTTAGTTCTTCTAAGGCCCCTGGGGTGTCTATTGAATGTCCTATATATCAATGAGTTCTCCTTGGCTGAAGGGAACACAAATGATTTCTGGTCCATTCTAATCTCTGGGAATGATTTGTTTTACAGCTCCCACTTACTTTTTTTTCCTCAGAAATAGTTACTGGTCAGCCTCCTGGGGTTCCAAACTACACAAGTATAGACTGATGTGCAGCCAAAGATTGAGTGGTCTCCTGTGCCTGTTTCTGTAGTTTTTCTCTGCATAGCTTCTTTTCAGTTACTCAACTTCACAAATTCTAGCCTCCCTGATCTCTGGGAAGGTTTATCTTACTTTTGGGGGGTTCCTACTCCCTCTGTAGTTGTCTGTAAATTGCTTTCAAGCAGAAAGTCCAAGCAATGGTAAAACTGATTGTTTCTCTTTTATAAGGAATCACAGTTCAGTGCTGTGTGTTTTCAATATTTGAAAACAGTTTCCTGTATTGTGTCAAGTGTTTAATTTGTTAATAGTAGGGGATCAATCCAGATCATGCCATTCACTCAAGCCTTGAAGCAGAAATTTAAAAAAAAGCAATCTTCAATGACATTCTGCACATCACTATAATTAGTCTTTAAAAGGTCTCTAGAAGGAGTCTACTTTCACAAATAGCTTCACACCACTCACCAAAGATTCCAAATTGCATCTATAGTAGTTCCAAATTTGTTTGCATAACCAACATTTCCATTGTTGCACATTGTAGGTGATGCCTTGGCAGCTTTGAGACATTTTACAATACCTTTCCACATGACCTCAAACAAGATTTTATTAAGTAAATTCATCACTTCTTTCTTTAAGAGACACTTAGAAAATAATCAGGAAGATCATCTCCTTAATAAAGTTATAGAATATGAAACCCCATCTGGGCACTGTGGCACACTCCTTTAATCTGAGCCACTCTGGAGACTGAGGCAGGAGAAGGCAAGTTTGAAGTCAGCCTCAACAACTAAGTAAGATCCTGTCTCAAGATAAAAATAAAAAGGGCCAGGAATGCAGTGCAATAGTAGAATGCCTCTAGGTTCAACTCAACCCCACTACCCTCCCTTACCAGAAAAAAAAAAAACTGAAAGAAAGAAAGAAGAAAAGAAAGAGAAAGAAAAGAAAAGAGATAGGAAAAAACTAGCTTCACAGGTTAATATGGGTCCCACACACATTTAATAAATTGAGAGAGATGTGTGGGAGTTTGTAAAATGTCTGGGTGCTGCCAAGGCATTACCTACAAAGTGCAATAATGGAAATGTTGGTTATGCAAACAATATTGCTTTTCTAAATAGCTGATGGAGTACTTCATTAAGTAAATTCAGACATAACCATTCATCAATTATTGTAGATTACTATAAATAGTAATCTATTTTTCTCCCTTCACATATGTCTCCTCGATAGTTTGACTTTTTAATATAACCCTCAAAAGAAGTCAAATAATTATTTTTCTATATATTGAGAAAAGATAGTACTTGGCTAGAGGTCAGGTGGAAAGGTGTAATTTATTGTTGATTTTGTTTAATTTCATTTGGCTATTGGGGATGGGAGGCAAAGTACTTCAAAATGCCTTTTACAACTCTCCCACCTTCTTCCATTTCTACTTTTTAAAGCCAAAGTTAAGGAGAATATAAAGGGACAGAGTTGTTTCTCGTTTCTTTGTAGAAGAAAAGAAGCAAACAATCCAGTTTCTTTTTCCCACCTCTTACCTCTAACAAGAGTCAGGACTAATTTATCACAGTCATTAGGTGACCCAAAATCAAAAGAAAGACTTCTAATATCAAATAATATGAGGCCTAGAGATAAGTAACTTGTCTAGGCAAAAAAAAA
>JAJEJO010005160.1:103222-119208 GCA_020662805.1 Glaucomys volans | reverse complement strand
GGCATTGGGTTCATATTGCAGAGAACAGTATCTGTCTCAAGTGTTTGTATTCTTCCACTCAGACGGCTTTTGTGGCCACTATAGGTTTTTAAACAGGGGAGTGACTTGATCAAAACCTGAGTGGAAGGAAATGGGAGAGGGAAGAACCCTGAGGTGCAAAAAGATGAGTGATGAGAAGACCAACTGCTAAGATAAGGTCACTGATTTCAGCTGGTATCCAGGACAAGAAAGTCGGAATAGAAAGTTCTTAAGCTTCCCTCAAACACCCTCTGGAACACGGAGTCATCGAAGACCAAGACGTGGCGCTTTGGTGCTATGTATGTATATATGTACATACGTATATATGTGTATGTATGCATGTGTGTGTGTAGAGTTGGAGATGGCGCAAATTATTACATATTTGCCTCATGACTCTATAGAAGATATTCAGGGAAAAGATAAAAACTATTGCGAACGCAACCACGCAATCAAGAGCCATCTGCCCCAACCCGTAGCCCGCACATACTGGATCCACGGGCATAGTCCTACAGCCTTCAGATATCTTCGTTATACAAATAGGGAAGGGTTAGGCGGGCGCCCTTTCCCAGACTCCGCCCCTCTGGCCGTGCGCCTGCGCACTCGCGGTACACTCGCTCCGCCCCTTCACCTCCCCCGCCCGCGTGGTCGCCTCTACCGCAGCCGCCCCAGAGGAGCTGGGAGAGGACGGTGGCCCGCGAGGCTCGTCGCAGACAACGCGGCGGCGATGTCCGCGAGCCAGGCGAGTGCCGCGGCGGCAGCGGCGGGGCCTCGCGCACGGCTGGGCGGCCTGGGTTTTGGCCTCCCTCCGGTTCCCTGGAAGCGGGCCGGCGGCCAGTGCGGGAACGGCAGCAACAGCAGCAGAGGCGGAGGCTCCAGCGCGTCTCTCTACCCTTTAGCCTGAGCCAGGGGAGGCCAGGCGGCCCGGGTGGCTGGAGGGGGTCCGCTGCCCGAGAATGGGAATTCTCTTCACCAGGATATGGAGACTGTTCAATCACCAGGGTGAGGCGGCTCGGGCCGCGGGCGTACGGGTTGGGGAGAGGGTCAGTCCTGGTCGGGTGGGTGGGTGGGTTTCCGAATACTTCGTAGTGTGGGCGGTGCGGTCGGGCGCTGTCTTGGCGCCGGGTGGGAGCTGCGTCGCTGCGGGCCTGGGACCGTTCAGTCCCCACTCGCGAGTTTGGGGATGGTTCCCGACCCGCAGCCCTTTGTCTTTGGGGAGTTTCCTAAGAAGTCCATTAAGCAGTACACCCATTGCTCCGATTTCGATTGAGAGTAGAAAAGATTTTTTGCCGTACATCTGATGTCTATGAGAGGCAAGGCCTGACCCTTCTCTTTCGGCCCTTTCTTCTGCCAGCAGTTAGGTTTGGACACCCGAAGAAATGCTGGGGTCTTCTGAGATGAAGGTTGTAGCTTATGGCCCTAGCCGCACTAAGCGACTGAGGGTTGCAGAATGCGGGAAACGTGAGGAATTACTCTTGACTTGCCCAGTACACTTAGGGTTTAAGAATCTTAACTTCACCCCCACCCCCCTTTGGGGGAGGGGAGTAAGAGACTTAGACCTCCTGAAAGTAATAGACTTTTTTCTCCGTTTGCCTTATTTATATCTGTGCTTAAGGTTAAGCTTAAGGTCATTTTTCTACTTGTGTGGGTTATTGGAGTTTTGTTGTTGTGTAGTTGGGTTAAAAATGTTAAAAAGTGTTTCAGCGAAAGCTTTAAAAACATACCATATGAAATATTTGTTGACGGTAGGAAACTACAAGTTACTAAGTATAGAGTGTATTGTATAAGGATGCTTAAGTTCATCAACACAAGCATTGTCTTGAAATACTAGCAGGTTTATTAAAATTTGTTTCAAAATGTGTAAAACTGTGGAAAGAGGATACAGTTTTAACAAAAATGACTAAGATACAATGCAGTGGTGTACTTTTATTTTTTTAAACTCAAATTGGGCGATTCATCATTCCTGCTGTCAGTAGCTTAGTTTATGTTTTTTCTTGTATAAGTTGGTAGTGTTATCACATCCCAAAGTTTTCCAGTTAAAACTTAAAATGAATGGTGTCATCTATTACACGGGCCCACTGCTGCCTCCTCCCCCTTCATAATGGAACTCATCTTGTAAATAGAGGGAAAGGGACTGGACTTTGTGGTCTCTACTGCGTCTTTAAAAAAAAAAAATGATAGAGCACATGATTCTAAATGTAATGGAAGTGGTATGGGAATTTTTCACAAAGTGGAGAAAACTAGTTCTAATCAGCACTCTCTGGGTGTGTGTGTTGGGAGAGAGTGAGAACCGGTCACTTAACCCCTCAGCACAGATGTTCTTAACCTCTAACACCAGGGATCTGTGGAGCCTACAAATCTTGAAAACTTAGTCTCTAGGTTTAATGTATTTATAGTGTTGTAAAACCAGTGATGTTTATCGTAGATAAACTTACATAATTTTAACTTCAATAATTTTGAATTATTTTTAACAAAGCTAGTGTTTCAATTCTGGTGTGAGGCTTAGACAAACTTCTTGTTAATTGAACTCTGATACTTCCAGAAAAATAGATATCTCCACTCTCTATTTTGAGTCTATGATAAAAATTTGCTTCTGTAGCTTAAAGAAATTAGAGCTTTGCCAACAGCTACTTGCTGGTAGTAAATAATATGTGCATGGGTACCACTACAGATCACTAATAGTAGTTTTTTCTTATAAGCTGTATTCTGTGATAACTGGCTGGAAATTTTTCTTGGAGTTGAGAAATTAATAGAGGAATTAATGAAGTCAAAGTTCTAAAAAGTTGCATCTCAATATTGTGAAAGTAAATAAATTGTTTCTTTTCTGTAAAATACTGGTTGTGTTATCAGTGACTTTTCAGAATATGCATTATTCAGTCTAATGCTAGATACTTGTTGGTTTTGTAGTTCTGTGTTAAATTGGACCTATGTAAGTTAGATATATCTTAGGTGCTTTATTTTTACCTACAGAAGAATTAGGACACAATCCTCTATTCTTTTCACAGAAACTCTTGGAAAGACGGTTTTAGGGGACTGCAGAATTTGCTGTGCTGATGAAACTTAAACTGTGGCAGATCTCTTTTCTGAAATCCTTTCAGAACAACCTTTTCAGTTAAAGTTCAGATTTAGTGCACAGTGAAAGCAAATTGCATACTGCTCAAAAGAAAAACTTACATTTAGGTGATATTTAGATTACTAAGTATCACTAAATGTAAGAATAGCTTACATTTAGGTGATACTTAGATTCAATGGAGCACAAACTGCTGTAATTTACATCATCTTTTTATTTAAAAAGGAGTTTCAATGGTCCTTTGAAGTAGTTATTAATTTCCCCTGAAAAGAGGAAACTGATGCTCAAGAGGAGTCATTTTCCAGACTATATATTAATGTTACATGACAGAGCCAGGCAAGTTCAAACACCAAAGAAATGCGTGGCCAATTATCATTGGCCATCTTTAAAGAAGAGATTGACATCATTTTTTCCAATTTTTCACCCGTCTCTAAAGGTAAAATAAAAGCAGTTAACATTTATTGACTTGCAAAGCTAGATTCTAAGTGCTTCATACAGGTTGGTTGATTTACTCATAGCAACCCTCTGAGGTAGACATTCTTCTTCCTATTTTACAGAGGCTACTCTGTTTTACAGAGTGTTTTGTTTTGTTTTGTTTTGTTTTGTTTTGTTTTTTATTGTTGTTTTGCTTTTGAAGTGCCAGGGCTGGGCAAGTGCTTTACACTAAGCTACATTCCCGAATCCCTTAAGTGGTTTTCATAAAGCACTATAATTCCAAGTGATGAACCTGTTTTTTTGTTTGTTTGTTTTTGGTTTTTTTTGGTACTGGGGTTGAACCCAGGGGCACTCGGCCACTGAGCCACATCCCCAGCCCTATTTTGTATTTTATTTAGAGACAGGTCTCACTGAGTTGCTTAGGGCCTCGCTAAATTGCTGAGGCTGGCTTTGAACTTGCGATCCTCCTGCCTCAGCCTCCCAAGTGCTGGGATTACAGGCATGCGCCACCCCGCCTGGCTTGAACCTGGGATTTTAACCAAGGTTTTCTATTGCCAGAATTAGTGCTCTTCAACACACACACACAGCTTTTTTTGTATAAGAAAGACTCATGTTAGATAAAAGGAAGAACTCTGACACTTATGTGAACTATGAAAGAAATTGTGGAATTTCCCCACTGGTAGTCTTGTATTGCTTTTCTGATTGGTTGTTAGAAAAGGAATTATATTATGAATGAGTGCTGGAAAAGTTGCCTGTGCTGCACAAACCTGACTGACAATGTTAATTCTGCTTCTGTTTTGTATTTAATTTATTTAAGCAAATTCACACATATGTAGAAAAATAAATACATGTGGAAGCTGAGTGGCCAAGGAGTCAACTATACTATTTATCAATATATTACCTCTTAGCTCCAAATGAACCCTTATTGTATACTATGTGGAAGTAGAACTGGGTCCTTTAAATAGATTTCTTTTGTCAACTGACAAGTGTTAAACTTTGTGGGTAGAAAGCACTAGAGGGACATTGCAGAAAGGAAGGGTTTTTCTGCATGGTTACAGTGAGCTCTCTCAAAAAGTCTGCAACACAAACACCTTCACTGGTGCCTGACTCTTGCACTTCCTAGTGATCAGCAGCAGTCAGCAACTTTCCTTGGCACCATCACACCAAGCTTTGTTGGCTAGAGAAGTACCTTCCATGAAAAGTTTTCTCCTGCACCCTGGACAGAGGATTTCCAGCACCTCACAAGGACAACTTCTCTGCCATTTTTTGATATATAGCTTTGTCATCGAACAAGGTCTTTATCTTAGTCCCAAGAGGGAGGGAGCAGCTCTACCTCAGCCATAGGTGGAGTGGATTCTTTTTATGTTTGTCAGTCCTGTATCTTTGTAGCTCTTTCTTATTAACCAATCCCTCATTAGTCCACTCTCCTGTAACAGTTATTTTCTCTAAACTTTCCAACTTCAAATTACTAACTGTATGTTTTCTGATTGGATTTCTAATAGTCATGTATATTCATTGCTTTTTCTTCAGCAACCTCTTTGTACATAAGAAATTTGTTTTTTCCTCATAAAACTTCATTATTATTGCTAAAAATAGCAAGTTCGTTTTCATTTTGATTTTTGATACTTTTTAAGTTTTGAAAAATGAATTTTTACTGCAAAGTGACTCAACATCTGCCTCCTAATTTATTTGTTCATTCATTAATGATACTGTATTAAGCCCATGCTTTATTCCAAGTTCTGTGCTGCAGAGTGAAAGAACAATAGTGAACATGACAAGTAGATTTTTTTTTTTTTTTTTGAACCGGGGATTGAACTCAGGGGCACTTGGCCACTGAGCCACATCCCCAGCCCTATTTTGTATTTTTATTTAGAGACAGGGTCTCACTGAGTTGCTTAGGGCCTCACTAAGTTGCTGAGGCTGGCTTTGAACTCGTGATCCTCCTGACTCAGCCTCCCGAGTCGCTTGGATTACAGACGTGCGCCACCACGCCTGGCGACAAGTAGATTTTTTTGCTCTCTAAAGGATATAGAACTAATAAGGCTAAGTGATAATTTGGATATGAAGTGAAAATAAATAGGGTATCTCCAGTTTATTTGCCTTGGTGTTTGTAATTAGGCAATAGTTTGTTTGTTTTTAATTAATGACTAGTAGTTGGAAGGATACAGACTTCAGAAACTGGAAATAAATGGAAATGGTAGGCTGCCTGAATGTGTCAAAAGGAAATGAAAGAGAAAGCGATACAAGAAAAATAAGATTTTTTTTTTTCCCCTGCTATTCTGGAGGTTAACCCAGAGAATCACATTTGCTGGGTGAATGCTCTACCACTGAGCTCCATCCCCAGCCCTTTATTTTAGTTTAGTTTGAGACAGGGTCTCACTAAATGGCTCAGGCTGGCCTTCAATTTGTAAGCCTCTGAAGTAGCTGGGATTACAGGCATATACCACTACACCCAGCAGTAAGAAGCATTTTGGGGATAAAATAGTATTTACTGGTAAACTCAAGCCTAAATAATAACTCAGAATTTCATCAAAACATTATAACTGTGTAGTTATTTTGGCTCATCTTCCTAAGAGTAGGAATGCTGTGACATAGATAATCTAAAATAAATTTTAGAATAAATTTGTATTTACATAGATATTCTAAAAGAAATTTTACTAAGCAATAAACTTTTGATAATTCCTATGCATCAAAGAATTAGAATGATGAAGTTTTATTATATTTGTCCATAGTAACAGTATCTCCTAGTATACATTTTTTATTATAGGTTCTGTGGAGTATTTGTTTTGAAGGACATTGGTAACACTTTCCAGCTACAAATTTTATGTTTTGTATGGAACCTTGTGCCATCTTGGTAATGAGAAGAACAGGCTGGATGATGAGAGCCTAAGGATGTTAGGGAGTTGATTTAGTATTAGGGAAAAAAAAGTATCTATGAATAATTAACCCTATCTTAGAAAAAACTAGTTTGTCACCAATGAGTTGGCACCTTTATCTTTAAACCCATTACATAATTAGGTCTTAATTTTATAGTTTTTACTGTGACCTACATTCTATATCTTAAATTTAGGAATCTGTTAAAAATAGAAATTGATGATTTATTGTAAAAGCTCACACAAAAAATTCAAATAGAGATTACTTTTGGGAGGGAACAAATGGAGATGTTGATAATGTATGACTTGTAGGTAGGTATTAGGCTGGGGTAAGGAGGTGAAGATACTCTAGATCATGAATTCTTAATTGGAATGGGCCTCCAAAGGGATTTTTAACAGTTTCACAGAGTTTGTGACTCCTTGGAGATTTTCTAAGTTCTGCACTTTATTTATTCATTTATTTATTCATTTATTTATTTATTTATTTATTTATTTGCGTGCTGGGGATTGAACCCAGGTCCTTGTGCTTGACAGGCAAGCACTGTTCGAACTGAGCTATATCCCCAGCCCTCTGCACTTGTTGGATTGGAGTGTATTCCTTTTTCTTTTTAAAGTATTTTAACCTTTTTTTTTTAACCTTGTATATTCAGTTATACTGCTTATATCATCCTGATTGATTTTTAGAAATCTGAGGTGGGAAATGTTTACATATTTATGTGTTTGTAGGTTACGTAGGAATTTGCTGAGTTTGTAAAATTAGATAGGCAGAAGAGGGAGGTTGTCTCTAGATGGAGAACCATGTTAGCAAAGTTAAATGATTGGAAGTCTGTGAGACATTCTGGAGAGAGTAGACCAGTTTACCAAAAATTTAGTAAAGAGGTCAAAGAAAAAACCTAAGAGATTTGGTTAAGACTTTAACCATTCTTTGTTATATTCATTATTTTTTACGTGTTTATCTATTGTTCTAACCTCTATTCACTTGTTTACTTTATCTTTCAACATAGTACATAGGCAAAAGGGTATGTGTGACCTCCAACGTTTCGGATTTTGGGTATTTCTCTTCCTTTTGTCCACAGCCACCTCATCTTACCTGTACTACCCTATCAATCAGCTAACTCTAACCTTTTTTGTCTTCTAGGGCTTCCAGTCATTCCTAGCCTTGTAGGGTAACCATGAATTTCTTTCCCTGCCTAAATTCTATGGCTAGCTGATTTATTAAATTTTCATCACCATCTCTAATACTCTGTGTTATTTTCCACATGTCAGACATATGGATTCTCACACCGTATCATCCACCATACTCTCTCTCCCCAGTATGGCTTAATTTCTGTGCTCTACTGAAGAAAGACTTATAACAGTTTAAACAGCTTATATCTGAATTCACCTCAGGTTATAGTATTTGATTTCATTCAGCCTTTTGATTCTCTCGTTCATTCTGTACAGTGGTTTAAAAATTGATATATCTTGAACTGTTAACTCTGTCCTTTCCTTAGTAGAGAACCAACTTGTGTTATGAGAAGATGAGATTCTTCTGGTATGAGACTCTTCTGCCATCTGCCTTATCTCAGTATCTCTGGGTTTTTGCACAGTGGTTTTGTTAAGAGCATTTTGCCTTTCTTATCCCGTTCAGCATGGGGCCAGGTATGACAAGAAATATTTCTTCAGTAATTTTTTTTCTAGTTAGTCCTATATAATAGCTTGGAAAGGCAATAGGTTCTAGTGGAGAAATAAGTCCTAGAGGCATGGCTAAGATGAGATCATTTTTAAAAATACCTATACCAAAACCAAGTGAGCATTTTTTAACTTTAAAGGCATTGTTTTAGGAAACTGGATAGTTTTTCCACTGATGTGTCCTACTGTTATTCAATGTTTTCTTTTGAAACTCTTTTAGAATTTCTTTGGAGACAGATTTTTAAATACATTCATATTATTCAAAGATTATATCTCATTTAAACAATAAAAATACTTGTTTTAGTCCCTTTTCCCTTATAACCAAGATGATATCAAGTGACCCTCTTCTTTAAAATCAGAAAACTAGAAGATTTTCAGTATTGAGAATATTTAGAATGGTGTACCTCAGAGTCTAAAAGCAATTACAAAAGAAAAGTAACACAATTTTTTTTTTTTGGAAAAAAATGATAGCATGATTAAAACAAGTGTTTAATCTCCCTTCAATGATTGCACGTGCACACGCACATTTATTTATTTCATACTTGATAGTTATATATCACAGATTCTTGCATTTATTTTTATTGTTTGCTTTTGGGCTTGTCCCATTAATTTTGTATTGTTCTTAGGGTACCATTTATTTCATTGCTTAGCATAAATGTGTTTTCTTCCAGACTGTTGGCTAGTCTGTCCAAATTTTGTCCTGTAGTTAATTCATGAGGGTATTACAAAATGTATTCCTAGAACTTAGAGAACTACTAAGCTGACATTTTGAGACTCCCCTGATTAAAAATCATTATTCAGGTGGGAGACTTTCTGGTTATATTAAAATGTCTAGAGGTGCTTAAATTTATAGAAGTGAAGAATAGCTATGTCATGAAAAGGGGATGCTTAATTTGGGGATACAGAAAAACACAGAGCTAAGAGAGGCAGAGTTGCCATATTATTTAAAAACTTCCCAGGAGAGAAGGTACCCTATCCTAAGGAATCAGTTGTCTGCCCCTAATGCAGGCACGGCCCTGCTATAAAAATGGATTCATTGGTCATCATAGACCGTAACACTCCCTTATTTGGGATTCCATGTTCTCCAAATAATCTTTTGGTTTAATTCAGCTATACTTTATGCTTTTCCTCAGGGAGACTTGGTTATTAGTATTTTAGTTTAAAAACATTAAGAATAACAAAACCAGAAAACTCAATAGAGACAAGTTTTGGGAGGGAGTAGATAGAAGTTGGTGATGCCTTTGGCTTGTAGGTGTGTTAGGCCAGGGTGGGGAGAAGTCAGGTTGTTTTGTTTTTATGATGTGGGTCTTACTATGTTGCCCAGTCTGGTCTCAGACATGTGATCTTCCTGCCTCAGCCTCTGAGTAGCTGGAATTGCCGGTAGGTACCACCACAATAGGCACAGTTTATATATTACTCACTGCTGTGAGTTGCCTTCTCTGAATCTTTCTGCTGTGGAATAGTAACAGGATTGAGTTTGTTGACCTGGGAGGCTTAAGGCCATACATTAGGCAAATTCTCCAGAGGAATGTCAACTACTGACTTTCCTAATTGTCTTCTATGTATTATTAACCCTTCACTTTTAACAAGTGTTACCTTTGTATTTGAGTCTTCTCAGTTCCTTCACTCTCATTGTCTCTGAACATGAAATAAACTGGGCCCTGGATCATTTGAGTGACTTGTAAGAACCTATATGAGGGGACAGTACTCATGTCACACTTGAAGACCCTAATGGTTCTAAGCTGTCTGCTCTTTAGAGAAATAGGTGACTGGATAAAGTGGGATGTATTAAAAATTTTTTATTTAGTTGGTTTTCCTATTTTTGTGTAATAGAAGAATCGAGATAGCATTAGGAATCCCCCTCTATGGTAAATGGCAACTATTTGGAATATTTACTATTTGAATTGTAAAGATCCCCTTATTCTGAGGTGTTAGAATTTTCAGTTTATTATTTAAGAATGAATTTTAACTGATTCAACATTTATGAAATGCCTACCTTGTGCCAGGAAGAATTATAGTCCTGAGGAATACACAGATGATTAATATATATTCTGTACAGTTGAAGGGTGCATAATTAAGCTTAGTGAACATGTAAATAATTGTAAGTGCTATATTAGAGGTATTATTTAAAAATAAAGCAGGAGAAAGTGATTCTTCATGGCAGCCTAGAACCTTAAAAAATTAGTAGGAATTCCTCAAATGGAAAATTAGAGTAATCCCAGCATAGAGAGAAACCATGAGCAGCAGTGAAAATATATTTGCTGTGAACATGTATGTAGAATAGGAGGGGGGCTTGAAATTCGGTGTCATTAGCTGATTATAGCATGAGAGAAAGCTGAAGCCTAGCCAGTTTTCACTGCCTTAATTGATAAGCCTGAGAACCTTTTTTTTTTTAATATTTTTTTAGTTGTACGCAGACATAATACCTTTATTTTATTTCTATGTGGTGCTGAGGATCGAACGCATGTTCTCATGCATGTGAGGCAAACGCTCTACCACTGAGCCACAATCCCAGCCCCAAGCCTGAGAACTTGTACCTTGTCTTCCTGTCAAAAATGGAGAGTCATGACTTCAATAAGAGCTCTGATTTGCAGAAAAAATTACTCTGGAAACAATGGGAAGATAGATTAGAAATAGATTTAAAACTTAGGGAAAGTTTTAAAGTGCAAGATGGGGAGGATTTCAACTAGGACCATGGGAAAGAGGCAGGTTGAGGATATATTTTTTGAGGTGGACTCAATAGAATTTGGTGACAGATGTTGGGATTAAGAAAAAGACTGAATAAACTTAAACAGCATCTGCATTAGTCATAATAGCATTAAACAAGTAAGACAGATGTGGAACAGGTTCAAATATTGGGTTTTGGATATGGGGAGTGGCATTGTGTGTATTTGCTCAGGTAGAGTACAGTTGAAGAGAGATTTGGGGACATAGGTTAGGAATTGTCTCTTGATGATAGGCAGTGTTGTATGCTATCTTAATTGTTATATAACCCTGAAGGATATGTAGCATTTCCTCTGTTTTACAATAAAGAAACTTAGGATCAGAGAAATAGTTGCTAAAATCACATAATCCTATGAATGTTTCCATAGTGTTTCCATTACCTATTAGGATAAAACAAACTACTCCTTAATTTTGTGACTTAAAGCAGTGTTTTATTGGACTCAGCTAGAAAACTCTTAGCTTGGAGACTCTTATTTGTAATCAGATGGCAACTGAAACTATAGAGTCATCTCAAGGTTCACCCATACTGAATGTCCAAATTTGCTTTGTCATTCATCTGTCTAACAGCTGTAATGGCTGGAAGAATAGGTAAGGGGAGATCACTGCTGGGGGCTGGCTGGTTATCTCTCTTGATAAAGTCTCACCAAGTGGTTAGTCTGGTCTTCCTTACTCAGCTACACAGCAGTCTTGGGCTTGTTTTGTAGTGTGTGGCTTACCCTAGCGGGGAGTTGTCTGAATCAACCAGGTAGCAACTGCAAGAATTCTTGATCTAGGCCCAGAAGTCATGCACTATCCATTATGCTGCATTCTGTGGATTGAAAGTGAGTTGCAGGGTCAGTTGAACTTCAAGAAGATACCAAGTGCATGACTGTCCCGGGACCATCAGACCATCTTTGGAGAGTAGCTTCCTCTACACACTCTGCTTCTTTGGTAATTATTTGTAGGTAGCCTAGAAATAGATGCATCTAAGTTGCCTTGCTAACTTGTAAAAGAGGGTACGGTACAAGAAGGCATCCTGGGGAACCCAAATATTTGAAAGAAGACTCAAAGAAGAGAAGTCAGTAGGAAAGGGGGAGAGAGGACAGCTCTGAAGAGACAGAAGAAAAGTTAAGAGATCATGATTCTGTAGAAGCCAACCAGTGGACATGGACACTGACACCATAGCTTCAGGTCCTTAGATTTATTCTTCATGTTACCAAAGTTCTGGGGTTTAAATGTATGTATGATTTACAATTACTCATCCTTTGTTTTTCTTTCCATTCACTGCAATCCTCATATACATACTCAGTTGATGCCTAAAATTTCACAACTTCAGAACTTCAATGATTTAATGTAATGTGAAACACTTATAACTTAATTTGTGAATTGTCATCTTTACGTTTGGAATACTTTACTGAGAAGAGACTTCCATAGGAATAGAAGGAACATAGTGCTTCTGGCTTCCCAGGGAAGACATCGGAAAGATGAGAGGTCTCAGTAAAATGAAGAGGATAAGGAAAATGAGCCTAATAGCACACTTCTGCTTGCTGGGATTTTTTTCTTTTTTTTTTTTTTTTAGTTCCAGGAAGGTATACAGCGCTATGCACTGAACTACCATGGAGAAAAAGAAGGTGAAATAATAGTGTGTGTTGAAAATTAATAAGTCACTGGTGTTTTCTTTATTTCAGAGCACAAAGTTATCATTGTTGGATTGGATAATGCAGGAAAAACTACCATCCTTTACCAATTGTAAGTACTAACTACCTTAAAAGATTTGTTTTGTTTCTGGTTACTTTTTCTGCCTGAGTGAAATTCTGTCAATGAATATAATGAAAAAATTGTATGGAATCTGAGTTACTCAGTAAGAAAAGAGATTGTCCATAAACCAGGAGCCAAATTTAAGTAACTTTTTGTAGAAAGTGCGTGCGCTCTCTCTCTCTCTCTCTCTTTCTCTCTCTCTCTCTATATATATGACATTGAGTCCATTATATAGTTTTTTGCACTAAAGCTCTTTTGCTTATAGAAAGCAAAGAAATATTTGCTTATGTAGTTTCTTATAATAATCTAGAATAGTCTAGATTATCTCCTGTCTTGTTCCAGCCCTATAAACCCTTCTCTTGCTCATGGTATGAACTGGTGGAAAAAGGGTATTTGGGGATAAAATGTAAAAGTTCATGCTGCTTTGTCCCTTGATTGGAAAATTATTTAAACAAGGTAGCTTCTTTACTAATTGTAATATATATGAACTTTTTTTTCCCAGTTCTATGAATGAAGTTGTACATACATCCCCCACAATAGGAAGTAATGTAGAAGAGATAGTGATTAATAATACACGTTTCCTAATGTGGGATATTGGTGGCCAAGAATCTCTTCGTTCTTCCTGGAATACTTATTATACTAACACAGAGGTAATGTTTCTTCATATGCTAAAACTTCTATAAAGAGAATGCTTGAGAAACACTTAGATTTGAATTCTTATAGTTGATCTTTTAAAAATATAGTCATATTTTGACATACAAAGTTTCAGCATAATGGAATCTTTAATTCCCTATATTAGTGTCATTGTTCTGTGTAGTCATTTTCATTGAATCTGTAGGGAGAATTAGTGGTTGATTGGTCTGATTGTGTATTGATCCTAGAACTTGTCTCAGGTAATTTTTATAATGACTCCAACTTCTAGTTTGTAATTCCACTTCTTTCTTACTATTTATTTTTGGTTAAGTAGGGAAAATCCTAGTTAAATGAGAAGGATCTGGTGGTTTGAATCTTAGCCAATTTTACTGTGCATTTTCTTTTATGCACCTCAATTGCACATTAAGAAAATCTTTTTCTTTTGATTATAAAGTACTTTAGACGTAATCATGTTTTTATTTACACATTACTTCCTAAGAGAAAATTTTAGACCTGTGACATTTGTACTCATTGTATAGGCCTGTAAATTGAAAGGCTGTGCTAATTGTTTTTGTAGTATTGATTATAAGTTAATAAAATGTACTCTAAACATATCTTTTAAGTCATTATGACACTATTAAGTGTCTCTAATAGCTTGACCCCAAACATTCCATTAAGCATTTAGCCATATATATATATATATGTTTTATATATATATTTATATATATATATATTTTTTTTTTTTTTTGGTACTGGGGATTGAACCCAGGGGCACTCCACCACTGAGCCACATCCCCAGCCCTATTTTGTATTTTATTTAGAGACAGGGTCTCACTGAGTTGCTTAGGGCCTCGCTCAGTTGCTGAGACTGGCTTTGAACTTGAGATCCTCCTGCCTCAGCCTCCCAAGTGCTGGGATTACAGGTGTGTGCCACCGCACCCCGCAACTATATATTTTAGAGAAAGAAAGATAAGTATGATTATAAAGGAATATATGGGCTGGTTGCAGTGGCACATGCAACCAGCTACTTGCCTATCCTGTGTGAGGTCCTGAGTTCAATACCCAAGTATCATGGGTACCACTGTTATAATGCTATAGGTATTAAATTATGGCAACACCTTGAAAATTAGCAGCTTTCTTAAAATATAATGGATCTTACAGTATTAAAAGTAACATCACTAAACTATCGAGTGAAAGAGGAGGTAAAGTAATTCTCTTATTCATCTGTCTTACGGTTGATGAAAACTGAAAAATAAGAGAGACTCTTAAAGTTAGTGATTTATTTGGAAATTCATATCTAGTTCTAAAAACTAGTGGTTTTTAATCATAGGCAGCCAGAATTAATTTGGGCATCATAAATACCATCATTAATTAGTTAACTATACATTTACTTTCCCTGTTGCTTTTTGGTGCTCATAGAGTTGGGGAAGAGGTATAATAGAAGTCAGTCCCACACAGAACCTTAAGTCTTCCTTTGTATCTTCTGATATTAGTCTCATCAATAGTTCAGGAAAGAGTTGCATTTCCAGATAGCAAGTGATGTTTATATAAGGAAGAGAGCTGATTTTTAGATATAGATTTGTTCTTTCAATTTGTTAATTTTTAAAAAATTGATTTCTTTAACTGTGATGTTACTCCAATGAACATGCCCTTTTAGATTTTCAAATGAATTTTAATATTTGGATATATCTTTAAATTAGGAGCATAATGTTTTTTTCTTATTAATTTATAGTGCAAAAAGATGGACATAGACCCATCAGCATTTAAGATACTAATTTAGAAAACAAATAATATTATATGTTGATTAGAATGTTAGCATTGTATTTTCTTTTCTCATTTTCTTTTAAAAATTAATAAATATATTTGAATTAGAAGTGGATCAGACTTTTAGACTTTACAATGTATAGTATCTGATTTTCCAACATTGTGTTAAGATTCTAATATCTTGATATTAATAGCCTGTGAGTCAAGCACTTTATAAATTTTCACATATCAAATTATGTACTCACTAATGACTTTTTTGGTAATTATTTTAGTTTGTAATAGTAGTTGTGGACAGTACAGACAGAGAGAGGATTTCTGTAACTAGAGAAGAACTCTACAAAATGTTAGCACATGAGGTAAGTTATCTTTTTACATTGGATGCGGGGTGGGATGAGTATTTGTATTACTTTGCTTCATAGTTTCTCTTGAAGATGCTATTTTAATTTTTTTTTAAAAATGTCTGCTGGCTACACCTGTTGGGCATGTCTGTTTTATGATTTTGACACTTTCAAAATTTGCAGTGTATCTGGAAACATCAGAAAGATTATGAAATTAACAGTAGAATGTTATTTCATTTTTCCTAGATAAATTTGGATTAGAAATTTTACTAATAAGAATAATTCCTATAAGTAGCTTTCATTTTACATTTTGAATAGATTTATCATACAGAGAATTATCATTGAAAATACGAATTTATAGTACCGGGGTACAAAGCAGTTTAGGGATTAAACTCAGGGGTGCTTAACTACTGAACCCCAGCCCTTTTATGTTTTATTTAAAGACGGGGTCTCACTAAGTAGTTTAGGGCCTCACTAAGTTCCTGAGGCTGGCTTTTAACTTGTGGTCTTCCTGCCTCAGTCTCTCAAACTGCTGGGATTACAGGTGTGCGCCATTGCACCCATGTACAATTCTTAATTGTTTCTTATTTGTCAGACTGATGCTTAAATGTCTTGCTGTTGCCAGGCATGGTAGCAGATGCCTGTAATCCCAGCAACTTGGGAGACTGAGGCAGGAGTATCTCAAGTTTGAGACCACCTTGGGCAACTTAATGAACTCCTGTCTCA
>JAJEJO010005160.1:4462-98222 GCA_020662805.1 Glaucomys volans | reverse complement strand
TTCACATGTATTCCAAAATATAAAACTACAAAAAATTTAAAAATACTTCTCAAAGATTTTTCTTAAATGAAGTATATAAAACTTTGACACTAATTTTAAAATAGTTTCAAACACCAAAATCTGAATTTTCTTCAGAATGACTCAACTTCTAAGAATTGTCTTTACAGAGTTCACAAATGAAGCTTTGAGAAACAAAGGACACCCATGTATGGCATATAGAAAATGCTAAGTAAATGTCTCTTGCACTGCTGTTATTTGTCTCCTTAACTAAAGTACATTCTAGATTCTTAACGATAATCAGCAATATTTAGCAAATTTTTTAGCAAGTGTTTAAAATGGCATGTATACAGACGATCACCATTGTCCACCTTATACTTTGACCTTTTGTTAAATTGTGCTGATGAACAGCCTTAAGGTTGTGTTATAAAAAGCAATGGAAGATTTTCTTCCCTCTTGGCTGAACTATTTAAAAATGCTTAAAATAACTTTGTTAATCAAGAACTCCAGATAAAGTTTGGGCCTTTGAGATCTAAAAAGAATTATATTCAGTTTTTTATTTTGTTTGAAGACCTTCCAATAAATGACTTTATTTCTTGTGTTTTCATATTTTCAGTTCAGGGGCTTCTCTAAATTTCAACACTGAGCACAAATTACTTAAAGTATGTGTCTTGTGCCAAGTATTTGTCAGAAGTTTTTTCTTTGAACATACTAGCAGTAGCAAACCTGACCTATATGAAAGACTTTGACACACACTTGGAAGAGATATTGAAACCTAGAAGATAGGAATTAAATCCCATGGAAAGTCCCTCTACTTAGTTATTCAGCCACATATCAACTATTAATAATGGTTCCATTTTCCACTTAGGACAAGAGAAAAATATTATATCCTCGACAAATTAGAGTCTTTCCCTTCAATTTTTTGCATTTTATATAGACATGTGAATTGAACTATAGGTGATACTAGTTGAACATGAAATTTTAAAACTGTTTCCATTTTAATAGTATCTTTTTGAACGTGGTATTTAGAGCCACTGCCATCACTAGCTGTGGTAGCATTGAAGTTGCCATCCTGCAGAGGGCACTCTAACTAAAAGTCAGTCTTAATTATTATATTAGGTATTTTGCATAATTCTTTTTAACCGTGTGGGAAATTTACCACTTACATTTTGTAGTCTTATAACAATCAAAGGAGTCATCAAAACTATATTCTAACAAAAGTAATGTAAAACTATCAGTTGGTACTTGTAGAAGAATATTGCTTTAAATATATGTATGTTATTAAAACCAAAATATCCTATTAAAATCCTTCAGAAGAATGACAATATTCAACACAATTTAGAAAACTTGCAAGCATAGCACTAAAACCTTAGTTTTGTCAGTATCTCTTCGTGTATATAGGCAGAATTTTATGGGAGTTTAGTTCACTCATTGAATTGCATCCTTCAAGGATTCTTGGCCTAGAATCCACAAATGGGATTTAGGGTATCTTTTAAAACACTAAAATTGCCTGTAAACTTAAAAACATTTTTGGCATATATACATATGTGCATTTTTATAAAGAAAAGATCTGTAATTTTGACTAGATTATCCAGTAAGTCTCTGGCTTTAAAACAGTCTGGAGTTGGGAAGGAGTGGGCTAGGAAGAGACTAAGAACCTTGGGCCCATTTTGTGAGTAAAACATCACATTTCGGAGTACATACAATTATTAGGTTTAGAAAAGGGTGGCGCGGTGTCTTTCTCAGATGAGATACACAATAACTGTTAGTTGTGAGGAACAAATGCAGAAAATTTTAAAGAACTTGCAGAATCATAGCATAGAAGTGGTAGAATTTACTAATTGAGGAAATTTGATAAGTTTAATGTTAATCAAAGATGCTCGTATTATATATTTAAATCTAAGAAATCTTCCTGGATAAACAGGAGTTAGGTCTCAGGATGAATGGGATTGATTGAGAACAGTGCTTCTCAACTGAGAATTAAGCCCTCAGGCCTTAAGGCATGCATTTTAGTAATGAATTCCTTTATTTCCTATGCATCTAGAAGGTAGTAGCTATGTGCATTGTTGGGAGACTCGCAGTGGAGTCACCAAAATCATTTTCTACAGAGTTTAGTTCTCTTATGGAACCATGGTTGTGTAAGGCTGGTTTAGAAGGTTGGAGGGAAGGGAATGTGTGCAAGTGAAATGATGTGAACAACATCATTTCGGAAGTGTGAATAACATTATTTGGAGATAGAACTGTCCAGAACTGTTCAGAGAGCAGTAGAAAGATTGCTAATTAGAGTGTTTTATATAAATGTTTGGTAAGATGTAAGGTAGAAAAGTACAAGTAGGATAGAGTTTGGAGAGCTCTTAAGTACCTGGCTAAAGGGTAACTCTTAGTAGCCATATAAGCCAAGTCATGTATTGGGGTGATGGGTTTATTTTTGAATTTTGATTGTTAAATATAGTATTTAGAATCATAAAAAAATATATAGTCTAAGACAGAAAGAAATATGTAAATCCATACTAGTATATATTTATTTAAAATGTGTTCAGTATTAAATATACTTCTGTCAGCCTATGAGCTGCAAGATACTTTTATGTAGAATTGTTAAGAAATTCTAGGTTTATAAGATGAAAAACATTCTGTTAAGTTGGAAAATATGTGGAAAAATAAACTGGTCTTTAAAGTTTTGTTTGCTTTTATAGGACCTAAGAAAAGCTGGTTTACTGATTTTTGCTAATAAACAAGATGTTAAAGAATGCATGAGTGTAGCAGAAATCTCCCAGTTTTTGAAGCTAACTTCTATTAAAGATCATCAGTGGCATATCCAGGCATGCTGTGCTCTTACTGGCGAGGGGTAAGAAGTCTTCCTCTTAGGTTTCATGTATTCAGTTTGGAAATGTTTATATCTCCTTAAAACTGATAAATATTTAAAGAAAAGATTTGAGAAATGGTTGATGTCTACAGTCAGAGACTTTTTAGGATGGTTTTATAAATACTGAAACACATATAAACATAATACACACAAACCTACTGAACATAAGATGATGAAGTTACTCTAGGAGCTCAGAGAATTGAGAGTATCATCAAGAGCTGGAGAAGTCAGGAAATGCTTCTTATGATGATGATGATGGAACTTAAGAACTAATACTTGCTGAGCATATCCCATCTCGGGTGCTTTCCATATGGTACCTTATTTAATCCTCAGGGCAGTCCCATAAACTATTTTTAATTCACATTTTATGAATAAAGAATCTGAAGCAGAAGAGGATTCATGCATGAGACTAGTTTAGAGATATTTACCATTACCAGTGTTGTCAAAAGGAAGTTTTTGCATTTTCAAAACAGAGTTAGAAGATGGTGTGGCACATGGAGATAGCATGGCATGAGGGTCCTTGGTTCTGGAGTAGGGAGAGTTGGAATGGAGATTGGTGCCTGACAGTAGGATTTTACCCAGACCTAGTGCCTAGAGATGAAAATATTTCAAGAAGGAGGTGTTAGTCAGCTTCGTCAAATATAAGGTCAACGACCGGCAGGAGAGAGAGAATGCATTGACTTTAACAGTGAATAAATAAATTCAGTTAGATAATCAGAGCAAGTAGTTTATAGGACTGCCCTGAGGATTAAATAAGACACCATACAGAAAGCACCCGAGATGGGATATGCTCAGAGGGTAAGAGTAGTTCAAAGAGGAATTGGCTTATAGAATACCAGCTGTAAACTCTTAAATGTGGCAAGAAGAGGAAGGAGGGATGATATAGAGGTGGTTGGAAATAGAAGAAAAAACTAAAAGAAGCCAGGCTCAGTAGTATATGGCTATAACCCCAACTACTCAGGAGGATTGCAAATTTGAGGCCAGTCTTGGCAAACTCTGTCTCAAAATTTAAAAAATATAAAGGGCTAGGGATGTAGCTCAGTGGTAGAGCACTTGGGCTCAGTCCCCAGTACTGGAAAAAGAAGGAAAAAAAAACAAAAATGGTTAAAAGAAGGTGCAAGCTAAAGTTTTGTTGTTTTGCTTTTTTCAAAGATATGGTATATCTGTGTGTGTGTGTATGTGTGTGTGTGTATGTATGTCTGTCCGTCCTCACACACGTGCGCAGAATAAAAAGGTCTTAAATTTTCGGTTGAGGTTCTAGAGATATTCAGAAAGAGCAGAAGCTTGAGGCATAGATGAATGAAATAGGTAAGAGAAATGCTTTTGCTTTCAAGACCATGACGAACAGTGAACTAGTAAAATGAGTTGTTGAAGCCATATTTTAATGAAATAGAAGATATTATTATAGACATTCAGAAGAGCTAATTTTAACTTTAAAATGGGAAATCTATTTATTTAAAATAACTCAAACAATGCCAGTTATCCATATATTCACTTAAGTAAAAATATGTTATATATTTCTTTGCCAAATAGTTTAATATAAATATGGAATGAGAAAAAAAGTTTAATACATGTTGATATATATTTCAAGCATAAACAGTGATTGTAATATTAAGTTTGATGTAAAGATAAGTGATCTAGGATTTTCTTAAGATTTAATTTGTATACTTTGATAATTGGGTAATTGGAAAATGTATACAGATTATATATGAAGTGAGTATCATTTTAAAAAGAATAAAGCAATAAATGAAGAGTGACTTTTCAAATTTTGGTTCATGTGGGTTTCTATTTGCAGCAGTTAGCAAGGAGAAATGTTTAGTTTGGGAGGAAATGTTCCATTTCCTTCTGAAGTCTTGATACTTTGGTCCAAATTCTTGATTTTAGTTTTGGTCAGCATTTTGATTCAGTGAGTTTGAGGTCACAAACTTTAGAGCTGGTCCTCATTTTTATACCCATTTTGCTTTTTGCTAATCTTCCTAAACTTGGATTTTTCTCTGTAAGTGGAAAGAATTCGCCAGGTACAGTGGTATACACCTGTAACTCTAGCAACTCAAGAGGTTAAGGCAGGAGGATCACAGGATCACAACTTTGAGATCAAACTCAGCAACTGGCCAGACTCTGACTCAAAATAAAAAAAATTTAAAAGGACTGAGAGTGTAACTCAGTGGTAAAATGCCAGGGGCCAAAAATCATCAGTACCAAAATAAACAACAACAAAAAATCCAGAACCATGGGATGGCTTCTGATCTCAGTGTAGTGAAAATAAAAATAGTGAATATTAAGTCCTTAGAACAGTAGTTTGTAATTTGCTATTAGTTAAGTACTGTTCATTTAACAATTTGGAATTACATCTTTTTATTTTATTTTTTATCATTGTACCTTACTTCCTATCGGTAGTTTAAAAGTAGAATTTAGTTAAAGGAGAAAAATGTAGGCCACAGCCATTCGTTTACTTCATTGCCATCTATTTTTATATTAGACTTACATTGCTATAAAAATCTGAGTTTTTAAAAACATTTAATATTGTATCTTCATTTTGTTGTAACAGTACTTGAAACCATTTTCCTCTTATTCAACGTTTGTTTCTCTTATCACAGTGAACATCCCTATGTTTTGGATTAATTCAGTTACTCATTGTTCAGCAGTCTAACTGGTGATATGATATAAAATTTTACTGCCTTCAGATTTTTATATACAAATACAATATACATACATATTTATTTTGTGTTAACAACTCTACTGTATATATAGTTTCATATCCTGCCACTTTTTTCATTTATCTCATGAGCATTTTCAAATTTTTTTGAAAAGAAAGGTTTTAATGTTTCATAATACAAATGTTCCACAGTTTGTTAGTTTTTTCTCTATTTCTAGACATTTAAATACATTTTTATATTAAAAATGCTTTAATGATGGACTGAGGGTATAGCTCAGTGGTAGAATGCTTACCTAGCCTGTATAAGATCCTGAGTTCAATTTCCAGCACAGCAAAAAAGGCTTTAATGAACAGTCTGTGTGTAAATCTATTTATCTCTTTATTTTTTTAGGATTAATTAGAAAAATATTTCTAATATATTTAATGGTTTTGCTATCTATTTCCAGATTATATTCTGTTGGCATTCATTGAGTAATTAGTGAGCTCCTTTTTATGTCACCAAGAGTGTTCTAGATACTAGAGAACCAAAAGTATGGATGTATTGTGTATGAAAGAATGGTTTCACTGCAACAGCATTGAGTACTGTTGATTTTTAAAACTCTGTTATTCATAAATGAAAAATGTCATCTTTAATTTGTAGTCCACAGTTTTTAGTTCAGAATTTAATTAAATGATTTTGGTTTTTCTATAGGTTATGCCAAGGACTTGAATGGATGATGTCGCGACTTAAGATTAGATGATCTCTACTGACCTCTTCTCATAGACTTTGTATAAACGAAGTGCTGGACTTTACCTGAAAGCTGCAAAAATTAATGGTTTAGATATATTTATAATAAACTGATTTCAACTTTTTTCTATAAGAAGAAAAATTAAGACCACTTATTTGAAAACAAGATGAAGTCTCACCTTCCAATTTGCTTTCTCATTAGTTCCTTCCAAAGTACTTTATTAAAGCTGTGATTGAAATTTTTCTCAATGAATCCTCTCAGGACAATGTATAGCCTGTGGTAAGTACAAGGGAGAGGAAGATATTTTGAACTTTAAGAGCTTTATTATCAGTATGCCCCTCCCTAATTGAATGTTGTTCTCTTCTTGTTCCACTAAGTCAAAATACAAATCAGCATAGATACTGTTTCCAATATTTTAAATGTCATGTTACTTATGAAAAAAAGTATTTTGCTTAAGGTTGTGTATGTATTATGTATATACCTCAAGTTCAAGTTAATGGCTTTGATTTATGTTCTAAAGAAAGCAAATAACGCAAAAATTACTAATATTCTTAGGTATTGCCCTAATGAGATAAGTACTGGCATTGGTGTTAAGTGCCATTTTATACTTTTCCTGTATGTTCTCTGTATTGTACTAACCAACGCCCCCACACCCCAAATCATTGAACTGCTCTAAAAAAAAAAAAAGAAAAGGGACAGGAAAAAGCTTGACATTGTATACCTATTTTTGTTGATCCATAACACACATGGAAACAAGTAATCCAACTGAGTGAAATATCTGTCAAATTCTTGGCTTTACCAATTGACAGAATTGCACAGTGAGCATTTATCAGATTATTCCTTGTATTGGTCTAAATTACTGAATAGATTGTTAATTCATTTATCAATCATAAATTGCGATTAAAACTATCAAGTGATTTCTTCTTAATTAAGAACTATTGTGTGAAACATGTCTACCCAGAGAGGTAACATTCTATAAATATTATTAAGTAATTTAGCTACAGTCTTTTTACGTGTTAAATTATATATGTCAAGCAGTTAAAATGAATTTGAGAGTACAAGTAAGGCATAAAAATTTTCCAAGCAACATTTTTAATTTTTTAATTTGCAGATTTCTTACTTCTTATTTTAGGAGTTGGAATACTTTTGAGTTTTTTTGTTTCTGTAAGTTTTCTTATATCTTATTTTACCATATAAATGCATTGTTTAACAATTAATAATGGCACTTTTTTTAATGCTGTGGGCTGAAAAACTGATCGACACAATATATTATTTGTACTAAGAAATAACTTGACCCAAAATATCTTTTTTTGCTTAGTTTTTTTTTTAATGTCTGAAAATTGAAGGTATTTTTGTCATAATTGTAAACAGAATTATCCTGTGTTAAAACATATACTGTATTTGTATGTCTTTTATGCCCTGAAAATTTGAAGGTTGATCCAAACCAGCATGTTTTAAAATGTTCAAGAAAAGAAATAACTACGTTTAATACCAACCTTTTAAATTTCATGAAGATTTTGGTAGGAATTATAGTATATACTATAAGCATTGGCAAAATAGAATTTCTTTCTATAAAATATAAAATGCTCAGTATCTAAATCCAAGTTGGGTGTGGTATATCAGTGTTAACTTTGGATGTTTCATGTTTTATATTTATGTTACAATTTTCAAAATGCAAATATAGCATTTAATATTTGTCATGCTTTTACAAAAGTAAATCCTAATTACTAAGCTTTGTCCATATGTGCTCATATTTTGAAATTACTTGTTGTATATTAAAAATTCCCTTAAAAACCCAATTCTATTTTGTAGTTTCATCAGACAAATATTCTTTAATGGAGTACCAAAAATCTACACTCTTTGTCCTTTTTATTTTTTCATTTGAATAATCATGTGCTTAGTTCCTTGGATTGCTGTCCTGTCACTTTAACTCATACTGACACATTCACTTGTCATCAAGGTGTTGGAAAATTTTTTTCTTCATTGGATGTATGAAGAAAGCATGCACTACATTGTTAAAGTTGGTTTAGTGTAATTGATTATTGACATTGTATTACGAGAATGCTTGGTATCTTACACAACATTAACAAAACATGACTTTTTTATTTTCTGCCCTTCTAGACTAAGCATCAAAAATAAAACGGTACCTGTGTACTTGTATGTAAAACCAAAATTGCAGCTGTGAAAAAAAGGTATAAATTCTTCTATGAAAATATCAAAATCATTTTAACAGTATTTTCCAAATAAGATGGAGAGCCTCATAAACAGTCATTTTGGCAATTTATATATAGTTTAAATGAAAATTAGCAGGAATAATGCTTTTGGATTTTTAATGTTATTTTGGGGTATAAACAGCATCTCATTTTGGGTTATTTGTGCCTAGCTTTGGAAAGAACAAAGATTCATATTTCTCTACATGTGGCTAGACTTAAATATCCTATTTTGATACTAATTTTGAAAGTCATATAACTTTTGATATGTTGGGTAAAAATGACCATATGCTAAAGCATTAAGATATTCTTAATTTTGTCATGGTAGCATTTATAAAGTATATCTTTCATATTATATTGAAGGTTCTTGTTTGAAATTTTTAGTTTTCTTTATCTTCCCAGCATATCATGCCCTCACAATGGGAAAAGAATACAGTGAAGGCAAGTGGGGTGGGGGCAGTGGGGAGTGGGCATTCATTTCCTTATATGATATTTTGCCTTAAGAATAAAAAAGTGCTTTAGCACTCTTGGTTGGCATATTTAGTGCAGACGGTGAAAGTGACTTCAGAAATGTGACATGAGAAAGCATAAGAGTTTCTGGCCTTTAAGAAGTGCCTAGTAGATAGGTAGATACAGAGTCACAGAAAAGTACAGGGAGCTTGAGGAAAGGTGTGAAATCCCTGAGATGTTCTTTTCCTTTTGTCTTGATTGTATAGTATTAAGATGCCTAGAAATGGGACTTTATCGTCCTTCTCATGGGCACTTTACATTTCTTGCTGTGACTACAGCAACCACATACAGTACGGTCAACCTCAAAATCTGTTTATATTAATGTAAATAGAAAAATATAGACAACTTGCTAGTTTTCTGTGCAGGCCTTTTTGGGAATGCACTGTAGTCTGCTCTGCTTTTGTGTATAGGGGATACGAGCACATTGTAGATTATCTGAATTTTGGAGTCATCTTCTCTTAATTGCCCAGTGTATCCTGGCATCAATCTCATTTTCAAGACTTTGGTAGTGGCAAGGTTTCCTCACATGACTCAACTTTAACCCCTTCCACTTCCTGCTTCAGGATTGACCTTTCCCATAGCTCAGTTATCCCTTGCTCTTCTGTATGTTCACTTACCATCCATGAAGATATATTTTCTCTGTCCTGAAGGTATAATAAACTTTGCCTATAACTATTATTTGCCATACCACTAGTTTCAGAATAGTTCTAGTTTCTAGCTATCTACCCACCATTGGCTTTATTCTCTTGTTTGGACTTTGTTCATTAAAAGCATTTGAAGAGTTGAGTCCATCAGAAGACCAGATTGTGGTGTATACAGCATATACACACCAATAGTAGAATCCTGTTAATCATACTGTACTTAATATTTTAATGGTTCTTAATATTTCATATAGTTAGATTCAGAAATATAAGAGAAATACCTAAACTCTGCCAGTTCCTTGAGCTACTAGTAAGGTCAGGAGGATATTAAGTTATATGTGCATTATTTTCCCATTACCAAGAATGATTGTTTTGGAGCATATCAGTTCAACTAATTTAAGTTGGAAAAAGATGTCAAATCTTTATGTAGTGTTTAACTTAAAGACATCCTTGAAAGCATTGCCCACATTCAGTTTTTTTTTTTTTTGCTCATGTTTACTTGAAGAATAAAGATCATTATTAGATTTCTAAAGGAATTAATAATGAGAAACTTAGTTTTACAAAATAAGCCTATTGGGATGGACTTTAAAAAACATCTGAATAATCAACCATTATGTATTGGCTGTGTAGATGCAGGTATAAAACAAAGAAAAATGCCTTTAAAGCTCCACTTACACAAAAGAATGTTTGAAAGATTATTTTAAGATCATGATAGTGGAGTAAGGGAAAGCAAGCTAGAATATAGCACTTTGCTAAAAAGTGACTGCTTTTTAATCCTAAAATGGTGAGAAATTGTGAGGAAATGTAGCAGGATACAGTTGGATTAGTTTTGCAATATTTCTTACTGATTGTCTAGCCATCCCCCCCTTACATATTGTTCTAAAAGCTAAAGTTTAAATCTTTATGGTATTGTATGCTAGATAATTCTGTTCTTTGGTAGAAATGTCCCCTAGTCTGTATTCAAGAAGTGCCTGAAATTGATTTGTGTTAATTTTTCAGTCCATCTAATAAATTATGTGTTTTATATGGTATTGTATGTACTTGTTTTACTGATGACACAGAGGGTTTCTAAGTCATAGTTTATGCTTTATTTGAACAAAAAGGTTTAAATTTGAAGATACCCACCTAACCCTCAACAAGCATAGTATTATAAATAAGCATCAGCAAAATCATTTTTTCTTCTTTCTAATGAAAATATTTCATGGTCTTGTCAAGTTAATGCAGAGACTAGAAAACTGAGCTCTTCCTGTTTTTTAAAAATAGTTTTAACAGAAAATTATGCTGTTTATGTTTGAAAACCTCAATAAGAGTTTGCTACTTAAATTATGTTAGGAGTAGCCTCTTCATTTTTGGTTAGTGGTTAGCAATTTTGAGTGTCCAAACATTTAGTCTTTAACCATTTCATTTCCTTTTCTTTGTTTAGATAGTACTTAACCAAAATATTTGATAGAATCTTATTATATTTCTCATATATTGTTCCACACTTAGAAAACTGACCATAGAATATAACTGTAAATTCTTGAGAAAAGCTTAATTGTATTTTCAGCAATGTACAATTACATTGTGTTCATATTATAAGTCATTTTGCATGAAAAATGAAATGTGTATATGATTTTAAATTACTGTAATGTGTACTATTCCCTTTCCCCAAACTTCTTACATTGATGATATACAGAAATCTAGTTCATTAGATTGGAGTGTCCTTTTCTTATATTATGCCCCTCTAGGTTCCATGAGATAAGGTGATACCTGCAAAGCACTTTTAAAGCTATTTTTTAGGTTAATCTCCAGGATACAGCATTGAGGAGGCAGCTATATCTAATGAGGACTCTTTTGGTTGCTAGAGATAAGTGTATACTAATAGTTTTAATTTCTGCATAAAATACATTTTACTAATTATTGATTTTTAAATGTGACAAATCCTTGTAGATATTGTCCTTGTTTATCATATTTTCCCAGAGGAATCTAAGTAAAAATGTGTTCCAACTAGTCTGTTTGTATAACCCCCACCACAATCACTACCCCAAATTGAGCTGTATGAATTTTGACAAGTTAGAAAGCCTTTTGAAAAGTTTTGTTTTCTTGAAATTTCAAACATGATGAAAGGTTTTCACTGAAGCTTTGCATGCAAAAAGAGGTGGAAATTTTGTCTTATCTCTGCTGTTTTATGAACTTGTTTCTCTGTATACTAGGGAAATTTCACACAGAAGGAATATTCCAGGAAATGAGGATGCTGAAGTTCTTTGATGCTTTTGTATTTCCTCAGTGCTGGTATGTTAGATGTCTAGGAAATAATGCTTCAGGGCTTTCTTGACCAGACAGCTTCATGTATGGCTGAAGGATATTTATGTTTATCCTGAGGAAGGGAAGAAGTGGGCAGATTGGAGCAAGGACTCTCCTTTGGTAAAGCAGTTAGTCTGCTGCTTTGCAGATGTGCTACTTCACTATACTTTTATCAGTGTTTTTGTGCTCATAATTGACTAAAATGTCAGGCTCCAGAAATGGAAGATGTTGACCAGGCGACCACTAGTAGAACATTTTCGATTTTGAAATGGAGGAATAATGTCAAGGTAGTTGGGGAGGTAATGACAAAGTTTTATTGGTGATTTTTCATGTTTGATATGTATATTAACCTTTAAAACAAAAAAGTTGCATGTTAACCTGGTACAAAGTATTGTCTCTGCTTTATGCTTCAAGTAAAAAGAAAAAGATTTGAGTTTAAATTGTTATTCTATTATGTACTGTTATATATACCTTTTCTTTTAGAAAGGGTTAATTATAATTACTCTTCACACCTCTGTGTTGTCAGTGTTTTTATTCTGCTTGTTTTCTAAATCTGCAGATTCTTTGGTGGTAGGGCTGGGATCTACCAAGGTATTATAGAAACGTTATGTAAATGACAAAGATTGTCTTCATGTTCTTTCGGAAACTTTTTTAGAACTTAATCCATTCAAACAAAGAAGTCTTTCTATTTTTTGTTTCTGAACGTGCGAATTGGAAACAAATTGAACCTGATAGTGACCAATGTATAATTGATTTGTTTGAAAATGTCAAAAAAAAATCGTAATAGTGAACATCCATGATTATGAATGATAGTAAACAGAAGAAAAAAGGGAAAAAAAAGTGGAGATGGGAGTCACCCCAGGCATATGCATATTTGACTGTTATCTTTTTCCCCTCCACTAGATGGTAAGCACCAAGAGGGCATTGACCTTCCATGTTAGGTTTAAGGATCATATCTATTTCAAAATGAATTCAAAGTGACTGTGTTTTCCACATGATTTCTTATAATAGAGATAGGATTTATTTCCTTAAATATGGCCTGAAAGCACCATACAATAGCAGATAAATATATTCAAATTGCATTTGTTTTAAATCTGTGGATCTACATCTAGAGATTTGTTGTAAGCATCTGTGGCCATTGAAATAGGAAATGGTATAACAGCTCTTTTGGGAAAAGTAGCAGTGTCATCTTACTGATATGTTGTCCCCTTTTCAGTTTTCACATCTGCAGTATCCCTTTGTTGCTAGTAAATATCTTGTCCCCTGAAATGAATTAGATTTTCACAACACTGAAATAACCTGACATTCCTTTTTAATGTTTACTTTATGATTGGCACCATCCTTTTGGGATCTCATGAGTTGGGATGCCTAGGTGAGTAGTTACTCATATCCCAACCTACATGCTGTTAGGTTCTAGCAAACCATTTTGTATCGGAAGGATGTTTACTTGAAAATCTTTTTTAAACAGTTCCAATGTAGTTAGATTCCCCCAATACTATTCAACTTTTTATAATTACAAGAAACACTGTAATGGACACCTCTCACTTAATGCTTTCAAAAAAATTTATTTAGGATTATTTATTTTAAATAGAATCCCAGGCGTGAAACTACTGGATTAAGTGGTATGATAGAATTTTAATTCATTTATTATTAGAACGTTGGGGGTTTTGTGAATAAGTTAATGTTAACTATACTAGCCCTTTTTGTTAGCTTTTTGTGGCTATGTCCAAAATACCTGACAAGAACAACTTGGGAAAAATTTATTTTGAGCTCACAGTTTCAGAGGTTCAGTCTGTAGTCTGCTGACTCTATTCCTAAGGGCCTAAAGTGAAGCAAAGAGGAAATCTACTCAGCTCATAGTGGCTGGGAAGCAGAGATATAAAAGGGGCCCCCTGCTGAGAAGATAAACCCTTCCAGGGGATGCCCCCAGTGACCCACCCCTTGCAGCCACAGCCCACCTGCCTACAGTTCCCACCCAATTAGTCCATTCAAACTAGGATAGACTGATTAGCTCTTATAATCTAATCATTTAACCTCCTGCAATTAACAGAAAATTTTGGGTGACACCACATATCAAAACCATAATTTATCCTTTGTCATATATTTGTAGATTTCTTTCTAGTTTGCCCCTTTAGTTTTTATAATTATTTTTTGTAAAAAAAAAAATACATTATTCCTTTGAAAGCTAGAAAAGAAACACAATTAGTCAAAAGAAAATGAAAAAATGTACATTGTCCCAGCATTCTAGAGAACCAGTATCAACACTCCGGGCTCTCTCTCCCTATATATACATACATATATATATTTTTTTTTTTCCTTAAACTAAAATTTTCACAGCATAGTATGAATATCTATGAAATAGTTTTAAAAATCTAAAACACTTTAATGAATGTTTTGTATTTGCTATTTGAATATGTCATGACTTTAACCAGTCTTCTATTGATGTACACATAAAATTATTCCTTCTGACCATTAAAAATAACTAACATTTGAATTCCTTTTTCATAGAATGAATTCTCACAAGTCATATTGCTGTGTGAAAGTACATGGGTATAAAAGGCCATGGTGGCTTATTACCCAAGTATCTTCCCAAAATATTCCTCACATGCTGGTCAGTTCTTCACTGATAAACGTGGCTGTATCTATATTGACACTTTATATTAAGATTTGGTGAGCTGAAGATGTAAATCAGTGGTAGAATATTTGCTTAGCATGCATAAGACTCTGCTGGGTTCAATCCCCAGCACCTCCAAAAACAAAAAAAAAGTTAACCTGTTTATCACTGTTCACAGAAGGCTAACACCACTCTGTCCAGGCACTTTCAGGTCTGCTACATGTTCGGCAGTCCCCCCAGGGAAGGGCAATGCTGAACTTACTCCCTTCTACTTCCTTTTTATGTAAAGGACTGGCATGCTCATGTCTTTGGCTTTTAATCTGTTGTGTAAAGTGTACTTGTTAACCCACTTGCTATATATCCAACCTATGATAATAATTACTCATTTTTTGAAGGATAGAAGGGAAAACCTAAGAAAGGGTCTCCCAGCTGCCCTTTTTTTAATGCTGGGAAAATATAATCTTCACCTTTTAGCCTGGAACAGAGGTAATCAAGTCTTATGCACCTGTGGTGTTTTCCCACTCAGGTGTCAGCCTACAACTGTCAACCCCAATGCCATTGCTTTTGCTTTTCTAGTGTAGGTTGTTTTCTAGAAGTTTACATTAATAGTATAAATTGTACTTTTTGTAAGCGCAAAAAGGAAAAAACAGGAGGCAGACCTCGACGGATTCAGAGAAGCCTGTATTCCTTCACAGAGTCAGGCGTCATTCGGGTCCGCTTTCCTGATGGAAAATGGCCCCATTCGGGTCCGCTTTCCTGATGGAAAATGGCCCCATTCGGGTCCACTTTCCTGATGGAAAATGGCCGTCAGTTACAGGGGGGATCCTGATTTTATAGGGTAGGAGGAGGAGGATGTAATCATTGTGTACGTGCAGTTTTGACCATCAGGGGCCAGCTGTACAGGTTAAAATTAGATGCCGAAGGATGAGTATTCAAATCTTGCCCAATGTAATTCAGGATTAGGTTGACCTGGGGAAGGTCAAGGTTTAGGGCCTAGCATTCCACGTTTCCCCCCACTTGACTAAAATTCTCATTTTGACATTATTAAGAAAATTATGTTTAATGAATAAGCTTTAAAGTTGCAGGGGCACACCTTTTATTTATTTATTTATTTAAGCAATACCTGTTTCATTCTTTTAAATGTTAGTCAATCTTTGAGTAAAAAGTAGTACCTCACTTTTCTTTGGTCACTCTTTGAGTTTGGAACATCTTCATTGTTTTTTTTGTTTGTTTTTTGTCATTTTTGTTACCTAAACTTTCTACTTCCCTTGCACTTTTTGGTAGTGGCTTTGTAAAAGTTCTTGTAAAGCATATGAATTTTTTATTAATATGTCATTAATCTTTTGATCTTTTTATTGAAAGTATCCTTTAAATTGATCTCAGAAGAATGAGATCATTATTAGCTGAATGTATCAGCCTATCTTTATGGTTGTGCTTCTTGTTCAAAATTTTTGTGATGAAAAAGAAGGAAAATAATGTAACTAGTGGTTGTGAGCCAGGACAAATGACAGGTAGCTAGTTATCAAAGAAAAGAAAATGGGTAGATAGCACTTCCCATCATTACCCACTTGCTAACAGCCTCGGGGGAGGGGATGGATCCCACTTTCCAACACAAGCAATCACCCCCTGTGACTCTCTTCCTGCTTTTTGGTCACATAGGCATGAGAAGAAACCTAAAAATCTATAAAGGGGTAAGACCCCCCCACACTCCCTCAGGTACCAGCTCTGGACACCCCTCCTCTCCAGAGGACTGATTCCCTGCCCCTTTTCTCTCCGTCCTATCCTTTAAATAAAACTTACTTTCTTGCCTTCATGTTTCTTGGGTGTTAATCTTGAACACTAGGAAATGACCTGATCCCAATTTTCAAGACCAGTTTCAGTTATAGGTTATTTTTGTCTGTACTTTCAGTAGAAGACAGTGACTTTGTTTGTTCCTTTTTTCCTCCAATAAACTGCCATTAATGTGAGAGGATCAATAAAGAGGACATAATTTAATTTTCGACCTTCAAGAATATATGTCCTGCATTTTTTTAATATCCTGCATTTTCTCAAAGTGTTCAAAGCTTTTCTGTTTTTTCAAGACCCTACTTAAGCCACACATTGAATATAGTTCAAAGGTTAAAAAGGACCATGTGTTGGAGGTCCTATGGTAACTCATTTGCAAAATTCATTCAGTGTGTATCCATCAATGTCCAGCATATTAAGGGAATAGGTGAAGGTATAAGATGAAACATGCTGCCTTAAATATACAAGAGATTTTCATAGCATGGGAAAATGACAATTGTGACATGTTAAATGAAAATAAAGTGGTGCAAACTCGTGCCTGGGACATCTCAATTATGTTTGGAAAAAAAGCATAAAAAGGAAATTTATTATAACATTAGGATTTATTGTAGGCAGCAGCATTATGGTTGATTTTTTTAAAAAAATTTTAAATGCTTTTGTGTAACCCAAATATTCCATATCGAGCACATCACACTGAAATTAGGAAGCAGTGTTAGATCATTTGTTTCTTTTAAAGAATTGTGTTAATGGATGTGGGAAGGAATACAAAAAAAAAGTTTTGAATTCACAAGTCAGATGCAGTTCTCAGTTCAGAGATCAATATAATTAATAAAAAATTCACTAGTGCAATACCATTTGCAACCTCCAGTGCAAGTTGATTTTGACATAATTCTCTTCAATTATTGCAGTTAAAAAGAGACGGTGGCGCACGCCTGTAATCCCAGCACTTGAGAGGCTGAGTCAGGAGGATCGCGAGTTCAAAGCCAGCCTCAGCAACTTAGCGAGGCCCTAAGCAACTCAGACCTTGTCTCTAAATAAAATACAGAATAGGGCTGGGGATGTGGCTCAGAGGTGGAGTGTCCCTGGGTTCAATTCCCAGTGCCAAAAAGAAAAAAAAAAAAGAGAGAGACTAACTATCTGTTTGGCTTATTACTTAACATTTTACTGTTTTTGAAGGATTCTTGAGCACAGGTAATCTCCACAATGGTGGTTATTTTTTTAAAGACACAAGTAAAATGCAGTGCAGAAAAAAAAGTACCATCTTCAGCAACAAATTCAAACAGACAAAACGGATAGTATAACAAACCAAACATGGACTGGAAGACAACCTGGGCTGTAACCATAGGTCTGCTACCAGTGAATAACTTTGTGTACGGTTTTCAGTGCAATGAGACCTTATCGTTATTAAAAATGACTGTAGCAACAGAATTTTTTTTCCTTAGTTTGTGGAACCCCTGTATGTAAAAAACAACAGGTAAAATTGCCTTTTTAGTTGTCTGCATTTTCTATAATTTGACATTTTATTTACTTTGTGAAAGCAATGGCATTTTGATGAACACAAATATTTGTAATTGGGTATAGGGAAAATATATCAACCTCTGTGTCTGATGTGTTTTGTTTTAGGTGGTTGGTTTTTTTGTGGGTAGGTTCTTTTTGGTTTTATAATATTAACATCAAGTGCTCATGGTAATGACCTTTTAAATTGTTTAACTGCTGTAGGTAGGAATTGTACCTGGTAATGACCTTTTAAAATGGTTTAACCGCTGTTCTCAGACTACTCTTTGTTTTAGTCAGCTTTTTCACTGCTATTGATACTGCTGGTTACCTTGGTGAGTTCTGCTTCCTCAAATGTTGAAGTATAACACTAGAGAAGCACCCAGGCAAACATTAGGTAGAAAACAAAAAGTTTTATCTAAAGAATAGTAAAACAGACTTCTCCCAGGAGGAAGAAGGGGACCCAAAGGTGGAATCCATGAGCCCTGTCCCTTTTATATATCTAACATTTCCTTTGTTCACCTGCTTTCTTCTCCCTTATTTTTTTTTTTTTTCCTCCATCCTGCATACCTGACTGGGAGACTGGGAGATGCCCGTGGGGTGGCCAAAAGTTGAGAAGCAGGTGGGCTAGAAGGGCCCAGGTGGAAAAGTGCAGCCTAGGGAGCATTAATTAGCAGCTCCCTCTCTCCTTAGGAGTTGCTTCATTAACAGCCTTCTGGGAGGCAGGTAATCTTGGTAATCAAAGGGCTCTGGGGACATTAACATTCAATCTCCCAGGGATGGTCTCCGACTTTTGGGACCCAAACCAGGTTCCATTTTCTTGCTCCTCACTGATCACCTATCTACCCTAACTCCTTGTCTTTAATTCTGGCTACTCTGTGACTAAAAGCCCTGACCAGAAAAATTGTAGAGGAGGAAAAGTTTATTTGGGGGCTCAGGCTTCAGAGGTCTCAATCTGTAGACAGCCAGCTCCTTTCCTTAGGGCTTAAGGTGAGAAGAACAACATGGCAGAAGAGTTTGGTGAAGGGGAGCAGCTCACATGACGATCAGGAAGCAGAGGCTAAGCTCAGCTCACCAAACACAAACCCCAAAAGTGTGCCCCCAAGGACCCATCTCTTCCAACCACACCCTCCCTGTAAGCGCTAAAAAACAGGAAGCAGACTTCAACGGATTCAGAGAAGCCTTTATTTCTTTGCGGACTCAGGTGCCTTTTGGGTCTACTTTTCCAGTGGGAAAATGGCCATCAGTTACAGAGGGGATTCTGGTTAGAAATCGTGCGCGTGCAGTTTTGACCACGAGGGGCTAGTTGTACAGGTTAAAACCAGACCCCGAGGGATGAGTATTCAAATCTTGCCCATTGTCATTCAGGACTAGGTTGATGTAGAGAAGGCCAAGGCTTAGAGCCTGGCATTCCATATCCACCCTGTTCCTTTAGGGCCCATTGTTATCAGGAATGCACTGGAAGAAGCTTAATATTTGGCCAATTTTCCCTCCCACTTCCTGAGCCATGCTGTCCCTCCATTTTCTTGCAGAGTTATCTTATAGGAATATTATTTTCCATAACCCTTCACTCCCCACCTTCAGTTACCACTCAATCCCATCAGGGGATTAACTAACTGATTTGGTTAAGGCTCTCATAACCCAATCATTTCACCTCTGAATGTTCTTGCATTGTTTTGTATCCGAAGGCTCAGTTCTTATCCCCAATCCCAATTCAATAATGACAAGGTTTTGAGAAAAAGGAAAAAGAAGTTTTATTGCTTTGCTAGCAAACAAGAAGCACAGGGGACCCCTGTCCCAGAGACTGTGATTCTGCCCCTCAGAAGGGACAGGGGGATTTTAAAGGAGCTCTTCAAAAATTGCATTTCAGGTGTGCCCTGACAGGGGGTCCCAGGACACTCTGATGGTGTTAATGTTCACTTCTTAATTTGGGAGATATTCCTTCCTAGATCCTCTGGCAGATATCTCCTTCCTGTGTAGCATAAATTCAGGATAATCTTGTTCCAGGAACCCAGGTTAGGTAGGGGGAGACGGAGAAGAGGAAAAGGAAAACCTGTCCCTTTTAAAAATAAGCCTCAGAGCTATATTCAAAAGGTGAAGTGAACCGTTGTTACAGTTTCACACATGAACTTTTGGGGGACACCTCACATCCAAACCATAACACTGTTTAACTAACCTAATCTTGTTTTTTAAAAGTAGTGCTTGAGCCAGGCATGATAGTGCCTGCTCAATTCCAGCAACTCAGGAGTTTGAGTCAGGATAGTCTCAAATTCAAGATCAAAGCCAGCCTCAGCCACTAACCAAGACCTTGTCTAAATAAAGGTGTGGAGTGGGATTGGGGATGTAGCTCAGTGGTAGTGCACCCTGGATTCAATACCCAGTGGGGGGGGGGGGTGGGAAGCATAGTGCTTGAATTGATAATGTTATTTAATTTTTGATTGCTTTTTTTTAATAAATACCAAAGTTAGATTTTAAAATGCATGCCTAAAATTTAAAGTGAATGTGTCAGATTGAATGAATGAAGGGGAACAATAGTATAGCAGGATTCAAAGGCCTCAAAAACTAGAATAAGTAAGTAATAGCAAGAGTAAGCATTGGGGAGTCATTGAAGGTTTGGGGGCTGAGTAAAAACAGTTTTTAGACTAACTTCTCAATGGAAATTTATGTGGCTACTTTTTAAAGTGAATTAAAAAGAGAAAATAGAGATAATAGCATATAAGGACCATTCTGATAGTCCTAGTGAAAAAGAGGAAGACCTGAAATGTCATGGGCAACAAGAACAGCAAAGATAATGAATACAAGATCATTATGGGAGTAAAGTAACAGAACTTGGCATCCAGTGGAATTTTACTAAGTTGACCATATAATTTATTCAAAAGAGGACACATTTTAGCATCAAAGAGTACACTATTAAAAGTTATTTCAGCAAATCAAAAACATCAAATTGTGTTCGATAGATGAAGTCAGCTCCCCATACCTGCAGGTTCTGCATCCATGGATTCAACCAAGAATCAAAAATATTCAAAAAAAAATTATAGATACTAAATATAAACAAACTTTTGTTTATGTCATACAGAATATTTATATGGTATTTTCGTTATATGAGGAATTATATGAATCTAGAGAAGGCTTCGAGTATATGGAAGGGTGGACGCAAGTTTTATGCAAAAACCATACTATAGCCACAGGAAGTCCTGAAACCAATCCCTGACAGATACTGAGGGATGACTACATTCAATGGTAATTTTTCAATTAAAACTTGTCATTAAAATTTTTAATACAAAAATCCAGTTTTTAAAAAGAGGTAAGAAAAAATAACTGTTCTGGGCCAATTAGGAGTTGTGGGAATTAGATATGAGGAGGAAGAGAGAGGAAGCACAAAGTGATGACAGCATTAAAATCATAGCGCAAAAAGAGTAGATTTACAAGTCAGGATGATGTGAAATAATTTATCTTAATTATGAAGTGCTCAATCTTATCCAAAAATGGCACTTGGCAAAATTCCACTTTCAGATAGGCAACATGTTTTTGCAGTGATGGTGTTGGAAGGGAATTGTCAGCTCAAACAGCAAGTGGTAATTCTGTCATCAAATGAACTTTGTATCAAAACTTGACCAGCATTTGTGAAGAATTAAGTTTTCTTGCTAATGAGTGCTCATTGTATTGAACCATTATAATAAGCCATTTAATGTCATTAATTTATATCAAAATTAATCAAATTATATCATTAACCAAAGCAATCTTGAACAAAAAGAATAAAGCAGGAGGTGTTTTTTTGTTTTGCGGTGCTGGGGATTGAACCCAGGGCCTTGTGCTTGCAAGGTAAGCACTCTCCCAACTGAGCCATATCCCCAGCCCAGGAGGTGTTATACTACCTGACTTCAAAATATACCACAAAGCTATAGTCAAAACAGCTTGGTGCTGACCTTAAAGCAGACACATAAACAGAACAAAACAGAATAGAACAGAGAGGCTGGATGTAAACCCATACATCCATAGCTGACTGATCTTCAACAAATGTGCTAAGAGCATGCATTGGGAAAAGGACAGTCTTCATAAATGGTGCTGGGAAAATTGGGTATCTACGTTCAGAAGAATGGAGCTAAACCCCTGTCTTTCACTAGTTACCTGAAACTGTGAAACTACCAGAAGAAAACATTGTGGAAAACTTAAGGGCATTGGAGTGGGCAAAGTTTTTTGGATAAGATCCCAAGGCACAAGCAACAAAAGGAGAAAAAGATTTATAGGAGTTAGGTCAGTCTCCAAAAGTTTCTGCACAGCAAACTCAACAGAATACAGAGATAACCTGCCTACAGAATGGGAGAAAATATTTGCAATGTACTTACCTGACAAGGGGCTGATATCCAGAATAAAGAACTCCAAACACTCAATAGCAAAAAAAAAAAAAAAAAGTACAAAACAGGCAATAAACTTCTCAAAAGAAGTGCTGGTGAGGAGAAGAAAAGGAAAGCTTTGCACACTGTTGGTGGGAATGTACATTAGTACCAGCATTATGGAAAACAGGGTGGAAGATGTTTATTCAAAAAATTAAAAATAGAACTCACACTAATAGGTATATGTATACAAAAGAAATGAAATCAGTATGTCCAAGAGACATCTGCACTCTCATGTATAATGCAACACTGTTTACAATAGCCAAAAGGTAGAGTCTTATCAACTAATGTATAGATAAAGAAAACGTTGAACATACACATAATGGAATAGTGTTCCACCATCAAAAGAATAAATCCAAGAATTTGTGACAACATGAATGGAACTGGAGGTCATTTTGTTAAGTGAAATAAGCCAGGCAAAGAAAGACAAACCCTGTATGATCTCACTCCCATGTAGATTCTAAAAGAGTGGTGGTTATGAGAGACAGGGGGAAGGAAAAAGGAGGAAAGTTGGTCTATGGGTACTAAACTATGTTTAGATAGGAGAGAAAAGTTCTGGTGTTCAATTGCACAGTAGGTAACTATAGATAATGTGTATTTCAAAAAAACTAGGCGTATATTTTGGATGTGTTCACCACAAAGAAATCGTAAATGTTTGAAACAATACATACGCTTATCCTGATTTAAACATTATGCAACATATACACATATCAAAATATCACATGGCATCCCATAAATATGTACAATTTTATGTGTTAATTAAAACTACCTATTTGCAGTGCCAGGAATTTAACCCAGGGCCTTGCATATGCTAGACAAGTGCTCAATCCACTGAGCTACAATCCTAGCTTCTAAAAGAACAAAATGAACTCCTATCATGTGAATGAATTTAGTGAAAATTAAGTATTGCTAATACAAGAAAAACCACACCAGGCCTTTAATTCACCAGACTGGCAGAGTAATAACCAATATTTCTGCCGACTTTCTGCGTCAGCTGCATAAATGTTATAATGATACTATTAGGTTAATCTGATGAAGAAATCAAATGTTCTGTAATCCAATCACAGTTGTGACTCAGTTCACAATTATGAGTCTAAGGTTTTACCTTAGAGTTTCTATTTGTTCCTCAGTAGTTTTATGTTTGAAGTAATAACACAAGGCAAGGTTAGTGGCAAAGAAGAATGGTTAGCAATAAAACTAAAGTTCTTCAGAAATGGCAGGCTATTGGTGGTGTCAGATTGGCCTACAGTGGAGTAAATACTAGGAATTTCCTAAACCGTACTCATCCTTCTGAAAGAAATTTTAGCTGCCATTATGCCACATAGAGTGCTGCTGTTTTCAGTTTGATGAGAGTCAGACCAGAGAACTAGAAAATGCTTTCACTTTACCAATTTTTTTTTTAAGAAAGCTAACTGTAAATGAGATGTAGTACCAAGAAAAATAATAAGCCTGGAAATTAAGTCAATGATAAACCTAATACAGCAATTTGTTTAGTATAATATGAAAAAGAAACATGAATATTATGCCCATAATACTCTCAGAGAGCAAGCAACACCTCTGGTCTTTTCTTTCTATAACTAACTATATATCAGATATGTTTTGCTGATTTTCTTTTAAGGATTCTAAAAAAACCCTGAATACTGTTATTAAATTACAATATAATTAAATGTGTCCTAAACATGTGCTCTTTCTAAGTCCTGTACCTTGATCCAATCTATTTCCTTCACCAGGGCCTTTTCCTCCTCCTCTCACATGGCAATCCCATATATCAATCTTTGACAGTCATGCTGGGATGACATGGAAGACCATTCAGCACATCCTTCTCTGTTGCCATACTGCAGTATTCTGTTTGCTGGTTGTTTTCAGATTGCTTTAGACTACAGGCCTCTGGAGGACAATGTTTCTATTCCATTCAACTCCAGATCCACACAACCAGTATGACATGCATTGCATTGGTGGTACTGATGAATAAATTTAAAAAAGAATGTGAGTGTTCAGGATTTTGCCATTTTTGCACATAAGTATTATGAAGTAATGTGAGTACTATAGACCTGGAACTGTCTTATTATTATATATTTATTGCTTTAGTGTTTTCTTTGCTCTTAAATATTCTTGATTAGAAACTGGGTCTACATTATCTGCATTGTTTCCCATTTGTTATCTTCTCCACAGTAGTGCCATAACTTCAAATTGATTTTACATGTAGCATCTTTAGTCTCAAAGTCCTGGGAGGGATCTAGAAGAAGTTTTACATTTAACAAGAGAGAAAATTAAAACACAGAGATTAGTTGACATGCTGTTGGATTTATATAGCTAACAGAGACAAAGCAGATCCTTAATTCAGTGCTCTGTATAGTCAATGCTATTTTTAAGCTAATTTTAACTCAAAATTAAATCTTCAATTGATTTTAAATCTTATTGATCAACATTACATGTGTTGGTTTGTGTGCATTTTCTATTTTAAGGGAAATCATTTGACTAATGGCAGTTCTGAAACTAAAAGTAATTGAGTTACAAGGATTCTCTTAGTTTAAACTAGTTGTTAACTTTGAACTCAACAGTAAATTTAGACCTGGTTTGGTGGCACACATTTGTAATCCCAGTAACTCAGGAGACTGAGGCAGGAGGATCAAAAGTTCAATTTTAGCCTCGGCAACTTAGTGAGAGACCCTGTCTCAAAAAAAAAAAAAAGCAGGAAGTGGTATGGGGAGCTAAGGATATAGATCAGTGGCAGAGCACTTGTCTGCTATGCATGAGGCTGTGGGTTGAATCCCTAGTGCCACAAGAAAGTATATAAGTAAAAATTAATTAAAATTTTACTAAGTTCAATTAAAATCTTTCATTTATTTTTAATTTATTAACATCTTTAATTGACTTTTGAAGAGGAAATAAATGACAAAAAACAGAAAAATTAATTTTTTAGAAATACAAAGAAATGACAAATTTAAAAATGTTTATGGATGGAGTTAACATTTTGCTTTTATTTTATTTTATTTTATTTTATTTTATTTTATTTTATTTTATTTTGTGAGTACTGCAGTATTGAACCCAGGGCCACTTTACCACTGAGCTACATTCCCAGCCCTTTTTTTATTTTTAATTTTGGGACAAGTTACCCCTAAGTTGCTGAGGCTGGCTTTGAATTTGCAGTCCTCCTCAGCCTCCGAAGTTGTGTGCCACACTGTGCCAGGCTTGACTTTGTTTATTTAATGAAGATGCAAACTCTTTTCTCGAATTTTAAAATTATTTACTTTTAAAAGTTTTTTGTTGTTCTTCTCTTTATATATATTATTTTATTTTTTTGACAGGGTCTCACTAAGTTCCTGAGGGTCTTGCTAAGTTTCTGAAACTGGCCTCTAACTTGGTATCTTCCTACCTCAGCTGCCCCAATCTCTAGCATTATAGACTTACAACACTGCTCCAGGCACTTGCTTGTTTTTATACTTGGTAAATGAGAGCCAACTTTATTTATAATTGAATGAACTACCTTACTAATTTTGCCAGGTAAGGACTTCAGTTTAATTAAAAAAAAATATGGCATGGATTTATAAAGCATTCTTCAAGTGAATATGGATCTCAAATATTTTATTTTTATATTATAATTTGATTATATCAGTTATTTGATTCAGACAAAATAATTTTCTGCCCCTTAAATATAAAAACCCATGTAAACAAAAGTTTATATATGAATAAAGATATGAAAGAATGCCACCAAATGGTTCCCATTAGCCTCTAGGAATAGGACTATGGGGGTATGAGACTACCTTTTATACCAAGTGTAGAAATTATTTATAACCAATTTTAGTTTTATTTACTACTTCAATTTAATCATTAGACCACATTGTTACAGTTATTATTAACTATAAGCATAATTTTGATATTGGAACAGAAAAGTCTAAGAAAAATAAGAATGTATAAAGAGTAAACAAGTAAGTATATTTTTATAATTTTCCGCTCTCAGAATCAATATTGATTATAAATAATATGCTCTTTGAATACTAGACAGCAAACTAATAGTTTAAGAATTAGTAATAAATGTGTTGAAATCAAAATGACTCACTTAAAAGGGGAGTTAGGTATTTTATGCTAAACTTTCCTTGGATTTGACATCGCCAATCAATAAAGTGCAAGGGTGGGAAGTATATGAATGCTGTTGCTGTAAACAAGCAAGTATTTGGTTCCAGCTGTGTGAAAAGGAGCCAAATGTAAAAATTGTGGTCTTACTCAAGGACAGAGTGCTGATGATATCATTTCCACAGACAGTACAATTCTGCAGCTGACTCTGTCAGTCTGGGAAGAGATCTCACTTAAAAAAAGATCATGAAGTAATTTGCAATTCAGGGGCACTGTTTTAAAGGAAATAAGATGGTCTACTCATTAAAATCAAAGGAAACCTTTGATATTTCCTTTTTTATATTTTTGTTTCTTCAATATGTAACCATACCCAGTTTACTTGGAAATTCAAGAAAAGGTGGGAGTGTAAAGAAATTCACATTTTGGAAAAAATTCTTTGGAGGCAGAACTCTTGGGGAAAATTATTATTTTGTTGCATGGACCTCCATTGCTAATGTCATTTGAGACATTCAAGAAATGTGTTTCAGAGGTGTTTATCAGTTGTCTGTTTCCTTTTAGTGTACGGTCCAGCATATTAATGATTTAGCCCCAATGAATGAAAGCAAGAGTTAAAATTCCCACCCTTCTCTCCTTGGCTTGAAACACAAATGAAATGCCTCATATTCAATGGACTGGTAACCTGGGCAAAAGTCAGAAAATGCATATCTAATTTTCTTGGAACAATATTTTAACTACAAATGATTTTTGATACTGTATGTCCTTTCATACTTCTTTCCTAGTGTCCAAAAATGTGTCAGTTAATGGCTGTCTATATATAATAGCAATTTTTTATTTATAACAAAATAAAATTCACAAGACACCTGGGTGCCTACTATGTCTTAGAAACTCTGCTAGGGACCAGCAATGTTCTTTGGTTTTGATTCAGTGTTTTTGGTGATGCTAGGATCAAAACCCAGGGCCTTGTGCATGTTAAGCAATTGCTCTATCACTGAGCCCCATCCTCAACCTTGGGCCAAGGATGTAGAGAGTGAAACCACTTAATTCCCAGGTTGCAGCCTAATCTAATGGAACAAATTTATGATAGCTTATGTGGTTTTAGAAACATAATAATGCAAATCTTTCTGCTTTGGGTAATAAAATTTCTGACCTGTGCAATTTTGGAATGACTCAAAGACCTCTAAGTATAAATCTGTGCCAGGACATCTCTCTATTTTATTAGGTTATCAGTTAGGTATTGGAAGTAATTGTGATTCTTCCATTAAGATTTCTTTGTCTTCTTCTTATTTGTGCCTATTGATGCTCTTTCACCCTTATAGAGAATAAGGGTGAAATAAACTCTGAATTGATATTCAACGTTTTTACAGATTTTCTAGTTGTTTTGGCATTTATATTTTCCTCCTTCAAATACTCAAATCACTTAGATCAAATAAGTCTTTTGATTCAGTTTACAAGAACAAAAATCTCATAAAAGGATTCAGATGCTACTGAATTCAACTGGCTAATTTTCTACAGATTTACTCATTTACCTATAAATGGCATCATGTGGGAGTGAACAGCAGCGGTCATGGTCTCACCTCCTGGTGGTCAGGAAGCAAAAGGAGAGGAGGAAACCCTTTCTAGGACATGCCCCCAATGACCTATCACCTCTTAAATGTTCTTCCACCTCCCAGTAGTGCTAGGTGCTAGGGACTGAGCCTCTAATACATGGGTCTTTGGGGGAACAGTCTAGATCCAAACTACAGCAAGGAACATCTGCTTCTTACAGGTCTTAGCCCAAGAAATAGCAAACCTCACTTCTGCTTAGATTCCAGCATTGTAATCGCCAGCTGGGCAGCCCCTGCCCTGTTACCATTGTGCTACAATCAATGTGAAGAGCGGGGTTGATGCTTGCTCTGTCATAGCAAATTAATAAGTAATTACAACACCACAGGCTAGTATATGTTTAACTCAGTTAATGAGAGTGGGAAATGGATCAAGAAAGGTTTTGGGGAAGAGGTGACAGTCAAGCTGTGTCTTAAAAGAAGATGACCTGGTAAAGCAGGAGAAAAGATTTTAGGCAGAGAAAACAATTGCAAAGTATAAGGAAATTATGAAAGACTTTGACCTATTAGGAAAACAAAAGTAGTTCTATATTCATGGATGACACTCTGCAGCCAGATGAGATGAGACAAAATATAGATCTAAAGAGCCTTTAGGGTCAAAGAGAAAATTGTGCTTGAGAGATTTTTTAGGATGTGTACTCTACAAGGTTTGGAGTTTCATTCTCCAAACAATGAGAAGTAGCCAATTTAGTGAGGGTCTGGGGCCACCAGACATCAGGCGGAGGGTCTAGTAAGTACAAAGTGTTCTGATGGGAATGGGGTTAGTGTATTTGAGGAAAACAATATCCAAGTTGGCTAACAAATTTGTGGGGAAAGATGAGGTCTGAGAGGCTGTGAGAGACCATATGGCCTAGGGCCTTATAAATCATGGAGGAAATTTTAGATTTTATTCTAATTCAATGGAGAGATATTAGGATTTTAAGCAGGGGGTTGGGTTGATATTATGCTGCAATAGGTTAAACTAAGGATTTCATCCCAACAAATCATTTTGCCCCTGTCCCCGCAAATACAACATTTTCTAAATGGTATAGGTCAATGCAGTATACCGGTATGAAACTCATTATTTTTGAGTGACATTATGCTTATTCAAATTAGTGTTCTCAGCTTAGCTGACTCATGGTGGGAACAAGTTCATGTGCAACAGGAATAGAAAAAGACAACAGGTATAGGCAGAGGAAGGAATGAGAAAATAATGCAAATGTTGCCACATCTTAACTTTTTTTTAAATGAAACATTATAGATGTGATTTTGCATAAGCCAAACCACGATTCAGAAAGTGTCCTTCTTGTGTAAGACAATGACATTCACCCCACAGGTGGCACCTGATTCTCTTGGAGTCTTTCGTTGTTCAAAAGTTCCTTCCTTAGACCAAGGAATAGTTTAGGAAAGGGGGAAATCTCAATTAAAAAGCAAACTTTGAGACAGTTATGTACAGGATGTGATACAAAGGGCGTTTCTGAGAGGAAGCTCTATTTAAAATGCCTCTGTGTTACCCCTTACCACCCCTAGAATTTTTCAAAGTGCTTGGTATTAAAATGTTACTCTTTTGGTTAAAGAGAGATTTTTATCTCTGAGAGCACAATAAAACTACTCTTACCCTGAAAATGGTGGATGTGTTCTCTGAATAACAAACAGATGTCCCATATTTTTGTATATTTTTAATTAACAAAAGTTTTATGTATTTATGGTATATAATGTGATGCTTTGAAATTTGCATACATTATGGTATAGCTAAGTCAAACTAATTAACATATGTGCTATGTCACATTTATTTTTGTGAGTGTGATGAGAATATTTAAAATCCAGTGATTTTCAAGTTATAATGCATTGTTTCTAACTGCAGTCACCATGTTGGACCCTAGATCTCTCCAAGTCATTCCTCCTGTGTAATTGACAGTTTATACTCTGACCAACATCCCCCAGCCCCTGGTAACCGCCATTCTACTCTCTGCTCTGGTGAGTTCAGCTTTTAGTTTCCCCCATGTAAGTGAAGTTGCGCAGTACTTGTTGTTCTGTGTCTGGCTTATTTTACTTAGTGCAGTGCCTCCAGGAACATCCATATTGTCTCTGATGGGAATGATTTTTTTAGTAGGGGATGCTGTCTCCTACAACATCCTGAAACACCCAACTCAGCACACAGTGGCGCATCTCCCCGTCCCCTGCCAGGCTTCCTGGTCCTCAGGCCTCCTCCTCCACAGATCTTTCCCTGTCTTCAGTAGACATCCTCTCTTCATAATACTAGTGATGTTGGTAAAATGCTGTGAGTGTGAACTGCTTGGTTTTCCTGCCCTTTTTCCTACACATTTATCTCCTTTTGTCCATTTTCTGGGAGTTCGGAGGTTCCTCTAATCACTGAGGCTGATATGTGTTTCCTTCCATAACTATACCCATGCTTCCATTCCCTCTTTACTAATTCCTTATTTGCTTCCTTCCAAAAAATTTTACTGAGTATCTACTATGTTCATGCCACTGTGCTTGGAGCTGGGAACACAGTCCTGACAATGAGGTGGTCAAGGTGGAGTTTTTATTCCATTGAGGAGAGTGTTCTTTATTGGTTGCTCACTCTTCCTGTTAAGTGATTCCTTCCCTATGATCTCAAATCACATCTAATCTCTCCCCTTCTCTTGTTGACCAAGCACCTTTAGAAAATACTATGTTTTCTGAAACTTTAGTTCACACAACTATTTTTAAAGAACATTGATTCATACCTTGCACCTTATATGAAAACTAATTCTAGTGGAATATAGACCTAAGTGTAAAACTTAAAACTATAAAACTTCGTAAGAAAACAGAAGAAAAATCTTCTGGCAAAAATTCATTAGATATGTTACTAAAATAGGCAAAAATTTGTAAGATATGTTAGTAAAATATGGCTCTAAAAGAAAAAATTGGCAAGTTGGATTTCATCAAAATTAGGAGCTTCTCTTTGAAAGATACTGATAACCATATGAAAGGATTAGCCACACATTTAAAAAATATTTGCAAATTACCTATGGTATAAAGAACTTGTAACCAGAATTTTTGTGTGTGCGTGTGTCAGAAATTGAACCCAGGGGCACTTAACCATTGAGCCACATCCCCAGCCCCTTTTTAAAAATATTTTATTTAGAAACAGGGTCTCACTAGTTGCTTAGGTCTTGCTAAGTTGCTGAGGCTGGCTTTGAACTCACAATCCTCCTGTCTCAGCCTCCCAAGTCACTGGGATTACAGGCGGGCACCACTGTGACTGGCTTATATCCAGAATATTAAGGACTCAAAACAAAGAAATAAAAATATTTATTATATGAAATTTAAATGTATGCAAAAGATCTGAACAGACATTTCACCAAAGCAGATATACTGATCACAAATAAGTACATTAAAAGATGCTCCACAGCATTAATCGTTAGGCAAATGTAATTAAAACCACAGGATATACAACTGTACACTCACTGGAACTATTAACATCAAAACACCAACTAAATTGGGCATGGTGGTGCACACCTGTAATCCCTGCCACTTGGGAGGCAGAAGCAGAAGGATCACAAGTTTGAAGCCAGCCTGGGCAACTTAGAGAGATCCTGTCTCAAAATAAAAAGAGCTAGGAATGTAGCTCAAAGAGTGCTCTGGTTCAATCCCAAGCACTGGGAATGGGGCTAACTGTTTTTGAGAATGAGGAAGGACTGGAGCTCACCCACTGCTGGGGTGTGTATAAAATAGTGCAACTACTTTGGAAATAGTTTAGCAACTTCTCAAAAAGTTAAATGTACACCCATCAGATGACCCAACCATTTCACAGGTAAGTATTTATCTAGGTGAAAAAAAGGGGCCTATAAAAGATTTGTACATAAATGTTCATAGCAGCTTGATTTGTAATATTTCGAAGCTGGAACAACCCAAATGTCACTTAGCAGATGCATGCATAACAAATTGTATTAGTATCCATAAAATAGAATACTACTTGGCCAAAAAGGAACTATTGATACACACAAGAGTATATGTAGATATCAAAATTACTATGCTGAGTATAAGCCAGACAAAAAGATTACATACTGAATATAAAATTATAGAAAATGCCAAGGAATCTATAGCGACAGAAAGCAGATTAGTGGTGGCCTGGGAATGGAAGGACTCAGGAAGTATGGATAGAATTACAGCAGAGGGGCAAGAGTAAATTTGGGGGAACAATAGATATACTTGGCATGTGTGTGTGTGTGTGTGTGTGTGTGTGTGTGTGAGAGAGAGAGAGAGAGAGAGAGAGAGAGAGAGAGAAAGATGAGTGTTTCATGAGTGTAAAAATAACTCAAAACTTACCAAACTATATCCTTAAATATGTGGCAAGGAGGAAAAGAGGGCAAGCTACCACATGGGACTGACCTAAGAACAGAAAAATTGAAAATCAAACTGGGAAGGTTACACACCTGCTGACACAAAGCCTGTCTTTATGCTGCAAATGCAGCACAGAGGACCCCTCCTTTTACTTTGACCTTCCTGGGGAGTTCTAGACCTGGGAAGGCAGGGAGGGGCAAAGTCCTGTCACCACTTCCTAGTCTGTGAACCAGGGCCTCATGAGTTTTTATATCCACAGTGCCTTTCAATACCTGGCATGCCTCAGCTAATCAATGAATAAATAGATGAGTAAATGAATAGATCAATCACATTTACTCAGCTGTGACGAATTGAATAAATATTCCACAATTAAATGATGCAACCAAATACAACTTAATTTTTGCTTTATTTATTTTTTTAGTAGGTGTGATGGTGGCATCTGATTTATACACCAACTCTCAATAACCCAGTTAGTATTTGCCTTTTCTAGCTGGGAGTGGTGGTGCACGCCTATAATCCCAGCAACTCTGGAGGCTGAGGCAAGAGGATCAAGAGTTCAAAGCCAGCATTGCAATTTAGTGAGGCCCTAAGCAACTAAGCAAGATCCTGTCTCTAAATAAAGTTTGAAAAGGACTGAGGAAGCGGTTTAGTGATCAAGTGCCCCTGGGTTCAATCTCTAGTAAAAAAAAAAAAAAAGAAAAAAAAAAAAAAAAAGAAATGCCTTTTCTACATGTGCTATCATCTGGAGTTTGGTCTGGCTTATCTTACTGAAATGCTTCAGAAGACCACATTTTTTTAAGTTGATGCATTTAATTATACAGAATGGTGAGTTTCATCATGGCATATTTCTATATATATCAAAACATAATTTGATCAATTTAACTCTCAAGTGCCTCCCCCACTCATCTTTATCCCCCTGGTCCTATTGCTGAAAGCTTGGTCCTTGTGCCAATCCAATAACGAGGACACTGTTTTGAGAAAAAGGAAAAAGAAGGTTTATTGCTTTGCTAGCAAAGGAGAAACAGGGTACTCCTTTCCCAAAGGCTGTGATTCTGCCCATCAGCAGGAACAGGGGACTTTTAAAGAGGTGACTCCATTCCACCTGTTCTCCGTCTGGAGTTGTAATTCACTTGTTAACTTAGGAGATAGTCATTTCTGAGATCTGGTATCATCCCCAAAGTCTGAATTACTTCATTCCTATGGTGGGTGTGCACTCAGAGACAGATAACTCTGCTTAGGATAGGGAAGAAAGGTAACCCTGTTTCCCCTGAGATCTTGGAGGGGTAGAGATTAGGGAGGAGCAGGGAGAGAGGAAGAGAAAGAAACACGTCCATTTTAAAAATAAGTTGCAGTGACAGAGCAGCCAGGGCTACATTCAAAGCATAAAGTGGACCCTGTAAGTCCCCTTCTTCCTCCCAAATAGTCTCCTGCTTTCACAGCACCCCTTTTTTCCTGTTCCACCCCCACTTGTTTCCACATACAAGAGAAAACATACTTTTCTCTCTGAGTATGACTTATTTTGCTCAAAATTATGCTCTCCAGTTCCATCCATTTTCCTGCAGGTGACATAACTTCATTCTTCTTTGTGACTGACTAAAACTCCCTTTTGTATACATATGATATTTTTCTTTATCCGTCTCTTTACAGAAAACCTAGGCCAATTCTATAAGTTCACTATTTTGAATTATGCTGAGATAAACATAGGTATGCACATATCTCTAAAGTATGCTGATTTTACTTCTTTTGGATAAAAACCAAGTAGTGAGGTAGCTGGGTCATATGGTAGGTCTATTTTTAGCTTTTTTTTTTTTTTTTGGTACCAGAGATTGAACCCAGAGGTGCTTAACCCCTGTGCTTAACCCACATCCCCAGCCCTCTTTTTAATTTTTAATTTTGAGACAGGGTTTTGCTAATTGGCCTAAGGCCTCTCTAAATTGCTGAGGTTGGCTTTGAACTTGCGATCCGCCTGCCTCAGCCTCCAGAGTCACCGGGATTATAGGTGTGTACCACCATACCCAGTCTATTTTTAGCTTTTTGAGGAACCTCCATACTGACTTCCATAAGGGCTGTACTAATTTACATTCCCAGCAACCGTGTCTGTGTTCTCCACGCTCCATCCTTACTAGAATTAGTTGTGGTGTCCTTGATAATTGCCTTCCTAAATGGAATGAGAAGGTATCTCCGTGTAGCTTTTACTTGCATTTCCTTCATAGCTAATAATGTTGAATATTTTTTCATATAATTGTTGACCATTTGTTCTTCTTTTGAGAAGTATCTGATCAGTTTATTTGCCAGTTTATTACGCCATTTGCTTGTTATCCTGATGAATTGAATTCTTTATATATTTCAGTATATACTCTGTTGGAAGAGGATCTGGTGAAGATTTTCTCTCATCCCGTGGGTCATCTCTTCACTGTTGTTTCCTTCACTATGCAGAATATTTTTAACTTGATACAGTCCCATTTATTGATTCTTTCCCTTATTTCCTGAACTATAGAGATTCTATTCAGAATAATCTTTACCTACTCCTATATGTTGAAGTGTTTCCCCCATTTTTTTTTCTTCTAATAGTTGTGAGATTTCCAGACTAAAACTTAGGTCTTAGATCCATTTTGAGTTGACTTTTGTATAGGGTGAGAGAGAGAGATTAAGGGCCTAGTCTCATTCTTCTACATATGGATATCCAGTTTTCCCAGCACCACTTGTTAAAGAGGCTTTCTTTTCTCCAATGTATGCTTTTAGCACCTGTGTTAAGAATTGGATGACTGTAGTTGTATGGATTTGTCTGTGTCCTGTAGTCTGTTCCATTGAAGGCCACACGTGTTTAAAACATAGCATGTAGATTCTGTGATCTTGGGCAAATCGGCAAATTTCTCCAAGACTTAATTTCTTCAGCAGTGAAATGGGAATGCTAATAGATTAACTTCAAAGAATTGATGAGAAGGTTATAAATGCATCAACTCAGGCAAGGCGCTTAGTAGAGTGTTGGGCACACATTACACCTACTCTCATCACCAGCACAGCTGTTTTAGTCTGCTTTTTCACTGCTGTGACCAAAAGACTGACAAATAATGTAGAAGAGGGAAAGCATATTTAGTGCTCACGGTTTCAGAGTGTAGAAGAGGGAAAGCATATTTAGTGCTCACGGTTTCAGAGGTCTTAGTCCATAGACAGTCAGCTCCATTGCTGTGGGCGTGAGGTGAGGCAGAATATCATGGCAGATGAGTGTGGTAGAGGAAAGCAGCTCAGGACAGGGGACCAGAAAGCAAAGACAGACTGCTTTCACCAAGGACAAAACATACACCCAAAGGCAGGTCCCAAGACCTACCTCCTCCAGCCACACCCTGCCTGCCTGCAGTTACCACTCAGTTAATCCCTATCAGAGAATTAATGCACTGATTAGGTTTAAACTCTCGTAACCCGATTATTTCACTTCTAAACTTTCTTGCAGCATCTCAGACAAGAGTTTTGGGGGGACACCTCATATAAATCATAGCAATAGCTTTTGAAATATTTTGCTTTCTAATTCTCACTGAGATTCCCTTGCCTAGTTGGAGGACGTATTTGGAACTCCAAACCCTCTCTTCCTTGGACTCACTTAGGAGAACTCAAGGAATTGCCATCTGGCATAATTTTAACCTGGAATATCCATAAGAGACTATTGCTTTTTTATTTAAAGTTTAAATAAAATTAATGTGAGTGTATGCCCAGGAGCATTGTCCTTTTGAAAAAACAGCAATAACAATTGTCAAGAGAAAAAATGTAGCACTAAATTAGAATGCTTTTTTGATCATACAGTTTCTACAAAATTTGTTCTTGAATCTAAATATCCTGGCAAAAGTGGCCTTTGTAAAAGAAAGAACGAGTAGTTATTCAGAGCAATGCTATTCGATGGAAATGTGATGTGAGCCATATATATAGCTCAAATATTTACTAACCACATTAAAATATGTAACAAGAAATAGTAAAATTCATTTTAGCAACATATTTTATCTATCCACTGCTGTATTTGGTATCCTAAATGTCACCCAAAGACCCATGTGTTAAAGGCTTCATCGATGTTATTGGGAGATTGTGGAACCTTTAAGAGGTGGAGCCTGGGAGGTCTCCTGGTCCTTGTAGCATCCTGGAGTGAGCACTGGCAGCCTGGCCCCTCCTCTTCCCTCCTCTTTCACATCCCAGCCATGAGGTGAGCACTTTGCTCTATCACACACTCCCTGCCATGAGGTACTGCCTCACCACAGGTCCAAAGCAATGAGGCCAACCCATGCTGGAATGAAATCTCTGCAACTGTGAGTCATCACAAATCTGTTCTCTTTGTAAGTTGATTAACTCAGGTATTTGCTACACTAATGGAAAACTGACTAATACACCCAATGTGTGCAAAATGTTATTATTGTAACATGTAATCAGCACAAAAATTATTAATGATGTATTTTACATTTTTTCAGTACTAAGTTTTCAAAATACATTGCATGTTTTATGTTTAGAGCTCTTTGCAATTTGAATTAGTCACATTTCAAGTGCTGATTAGCTGCATGTGGCCAATAACTCCTTTACTGGACAATGCACGTCTGGAGCATATTAGTATTCAACATATGCTAGCTAGTAGATAATGACGATGATGAAGATGATGCAGAGATTCAGAGAAGAGCTATACCACTGGCCAAGTCACAGGGTAACTAAAGCTTCATTCCTACTAACATCTGAAATGGCAGGGAGACCTAACATGCCCTGGGTGGATGAGGAAAGCCCCTGGGCTAGAAGCAGTGTGGATATATATGCAAATGCCCCCAACTTGTAGACACCCACAGAGTGGCAAACAGGCCACTAGGAGGGTGACTGGCTAATGCACGGTGGGAGGAGGAGGTAGGCAGCAGGAAAGTCTCTGCTAGCAGAGGGTCTCAGGAGGGAACTGTGCTCTCACTAGGGTTTGTTGGAAGCAGAGTAATTTTTTTTTGTTTCTTTTCTATTGTTCTTTTTAGTTATACATGACAGCAGAATGTATTTTGACATATAATGCATACATGGAGTATAGCTTCCCATTCTTGTGGTTGTACATGATGTGGAGTTACACTTGTTATGTATTCATATATGAACCTAGGAAAGTTATGTCCAATTCATTGTATTGTCTTTCCCATTTCCATCCCCCCTCGCTTCTCCCCATTTCGCACTGTCCAATCTAGTGAACCTCCATTCCTCCCGCCACCTATTGTAAGTCAGTATCCGCTTATCAGAGAAAAAAATTTAGCCTTTGGTTGTTTTTTTTTTTTTTTTTTTGAGATTGGCTTATTTAACTTAACATGATAGGCTCCAGTTCCATCCATTTAATGGAAAATGCTGTAATTTCATTCTTTATGGCTGAGTAGTATTCCATTGTGTATATGTACCACATTTTCTTTATATATTCATCTATTGAAGGGAATCTAGGTTGGTTCCATAGCTTAGATATTGTGAATTAAGCAGCTATGAACATTGATGTGGCCACATCCCTATATTATGCTGATTTTAAGTCCTTGGGTGTATGCTGAGGAGTGGGATAAGTGGGTCAAATGGTGGTTGTATTTCAAGTTTTCTGAGGAATCTCCATACTGCTTTCCAGAGTGATTGCACCAATTTGCAGTCCTACCAACAATGTGTAAATGTATATTTTCCCCATATTCTTGCCAACATTTATTGTTACTTGTGTTCTTGATAATTGTCATTCTGACTAGAGTGAGATGAAATCTCAGTGTAGTTTTTTTGTTGTTGTTTTTTGGGTTTTTTTTTTTTTTGCGGTGCTGGGGGTTGAACCAGGGCCTTGTGCTTGCAAGGCAGGCACTCTACCAACTGAGCTATATCCCCAGCCCCTCAGTGTAGTTTTAGTTTGCATTTCTCTAATTGCTAGTGATGTTGAACATTTTTTCATATATTTGTTCATATATTTTTTTCATACATTCATATTTCTTCTTCGATGAAATGTCTGTTTGGTTCTTTGCCCCTTTATTGAGTGGGTTATTTGGGGGTTTTTTTGGTGTTAAGTTTTTTGAGTTCTCTATATATCCTGGAGATTAATGCTCTATCTGAGGTGCTGGTAGAAAAGATTTTCTTCCATTCTGTAGACTCTTTCTTCATGTTCTTGATTGTTTTCTTTGCTGTGAAGCTTTTTAGTTTGATACAATCCCGTTTCTTGATTCTTGATTTTACTTCTTGTGGGAAGCAGAGTATTTTTCAGCCTATTTGTGCCACTATAACAAAATACCAGATTGGGCAACTTATAATCAATGCAAATTTATTTTTCTGGAGGCTAGGAAGTTCAAAATCAAGCTGCCAGCAGGTTTCATGTCTGGTAGAGTCCAGTCTTTGAGCCCTTTATTAGGTCCTTAATCCCCTCTTTGAGGGCTCCGTCCTCATGACTTGATTTCCTACAGGTGCCACCTCACAACACTATCACATTGGTAATTAATTTTCAACTACAGCAGATGTAACGAATATTTTTTAAAAAGTGATTGTCCTTTTTAAATTGTACATATATAGGGTCTATAGTGTGATAATTTGAGATGTATATGTCATGTACAATGATCAAATCAGGGTAATCAGCATTTCCATCTCCCTAAACATTTATCATATCATCATGGTAGGAAACTTCAAACTTCTGATTCTTTGTAAGACATAATAAATTGTTATAAATTATAGCCACCCTCTTATGCTGCAGAATACTAGAATTTATTCTAACTGTATTTTATCTAACTGTATTTTGATATCCATTATTTGGTGGATTTTTTTCTTCCTGTAAATGTGCTTCCCATTTGGGATGCTGGAACTGGCCAATGCAGCTGTCTGTTCAAATGAGGTTGCTCCAGGTTTCTGGGTGGAAAATCGTCTCCTGAAGGTGACTTTTAGATGTGAGACACACACTATATAATAATTGCCATCGTATCCAATGTACAGTACTTGAGAGAAAAATCCATTATGCATATTTAAAACTCCATTTTAATTCTATGAGAGTAAAATGTGACACACTCTGGTATCCAAAGCAAGAACTGCCTCCCACCTACATTTGACTGTTCGATTTCATCTGGCTCTTTGCCTTTCTCTCTTGTCACTTTGAGTTCCTGAATCAGAAGGACAAAAGGGCAATTAGTGGGAAGTCATCAAACCCTCTTCTTGGCTCTAATGGAGCAATCTGGGTGGTGGATTCTGAGTCATTCTGCACAGGGAGGATTTGTAAGCAGGTAGGAGTTTGAGTATTAAGGGAGAATTCTGCAGTGCAGATTCAAGAACCCTGCCCCATAGCCCAGAGTGAACAACTTTTAACATTATGACTTCTTTACAAAATGAGAATGGCTTCCTCACCCCTCCAAGTTTCAAATAAGATCTGCAAATGATAGTTTGTTGGAGACCCACAACTTACAAAAGATCTGGTACTCTTGGTGAGAGGTTTCTCAAGTGAATGAGGGAGGTGAGGGTTCCTGGGGGCTCTTTCCTCAGCACTAGGAACACTGCTAACTTAATAAAATATCAGCTGCTGTTTGACAACAAACAGAGACAAGCCATAAAAGCACAACTGTTCCTCTCAGACTGTATTAATAGGAAAATCTGGTAAACAAGAAAGATTAGTATAAGAATCTTCCACCAAGTGGATCCAATTCTCTAAGGAAACGTTAATCCCTACTCACCACAGGCTATCAAATTTAAAAAAAAGTGAGTCATCACTGTATCACTGATTATTTTAAGAGATTTTATAGAGGTTAATGGATGTTAGAGTCAAATGAGTCTTACTGTTTTCATTTTTTCCCCCTTCAAATATTTGTAAACAGTACTATAGATATATTCTTAATGAAACATTAAAAAATGTTTGAATATTTTCATGTGCCTCCTCCACTTTTTTCTCTAAATTTAAACCATATTATTATGCCTCAGTTTCACGTATGTTTCCTTGCTCTATGTGTATGAATCGTAGGTGAAGTATGATATTGCCTTTGCATTTTTTAAGTTTTAAATAAACCTTAATTATGTCTAATAGTTTGTCTTCTTTCAGGAATTTCTACAAATTAAAGCTACAGATATACTTTACATAAATTAGGACATGTTACGTACACGTTTCTACATCTTGTGTTTTTTCCGTATTCTATCTTAGATGTCTTTTATGTTCACCCATATAGATGTACCTCTTTTGTTTAACAACCATATATATTTAATGTTAGATAAACCTTAATTTATTACCCTAATTTCCTATTGGTGGGCATTTAAGTTGTTTGCTTTTCTCTATTGCAATCATTTCTGTTACAAATATTGCTGAAGAGATTTCTGTGCATTTATAAAAGTATTTCCAGAATAAAATTGCTAGAAATGGACTTGCCAGGTCAAAGGATATGTTTGTAAATTGAAAGACATACTAAATTGATCTTCAAAAACGTGACTGTCTCCCCATATTCTGGATGTATCAAAATAACATTAGCCATTAGCTAATTCATCTGAATTTGCAGTTCTTTAGTTCTTTAGTTATTCTTTTGTTACTTTGTACTGCCTATTCACAGCTTTTTCTCATTTTTCAAAAAATTGGATTCCTTCTTCAAATTGCTATGGAGTGCTTCTGTATCTTAGAGAAATTAACCCCAATCTTACATATATTACAAATTTTTTTTACCAGTTTATTTTCTTTTACTTCATTTTTAGTATTTTCAATGTGAAGTTTATGTATTAGCAGTCTTGGATATGATTTCTGGGTTGCATTTTATTTGAGAAGGTATTTCTCTATCACAAGACTATATCTCATACTTTCATGGCTTCATAACGTTGTACTTACATCTTTGATTCATCTGAAATTAATTTTCATGCTAAAAAAGTTAGAAATATAACTTTTAAAAAATTTTCCAATTAAGTCCTGACATCATTTATTGACTAATCTGTTTTTCTAGATTAGAAATGATGCTGTTATCATTTCTATTTTATCTTCCATTCTGATTTAGTTATCTCTCAGTCATCATACAATATCACAAACTATTTAAATTTATATAGTTTAATAACATGGTTTAATATCTAATGTGCCTAGTTTCTTCAGGTCTGCATTTTTTAGAGTAACTCACACATTTGGATAGTGGTAGAGTTTAAAGGACAACTGAATCTCACTGGAGCTGGAACTGGCCAGCTGCGGTATACCATCAAATAAAGTAGAATCGTGCTGTGAAAATCATTCAGGGGCCTGGTTGGCATACAGAAGAATAGTCCATTCCAACTGAGGAGGAACACAGTAGAGGAAACTTACTTTCTAGAGAGACTTTCTGGTGCTAGAGTGGTTTCTTTAAAGACCAGGAACATAGCCCTCTTTAGTAGCAATGGGGACCTTCAATTTTGCCCACTCTTGGACAGAATAGTTGAGACATCTGTATTTAGAAGCCTGGGCTTCACCTCCTCCAAAGCAAGATAATGAAGTTGCCCAGGTGATGCCAAGGTGTGGAAACCTCCAGGTGAATCCTCATGAAGTTACAAGATGGCCGAATTGGACTGGATTTTACTTTTCTTCCTTAGTCTATCTGGAGTCTTCATCACTCCACAATTTCTAGAACAATTACAGAATCAGTCCAGGACATTGCTAATAAATCTGCCTGACAGTAAGTGCTGGGGAATGATATGGGCCAAATTACATGGATGCACATACAAATATGCAACAATCCCATCATTATATACAACTATGATGATGTACCGATTAAAAAATGTGAGATAAATAAATCTACCAGGAAAAAATAAATAGTCCGCCTGACAAAATTCAGGAGTCCCAGACCCTGGAATTGTTCCAATAGGTACACAGGAATGTTGTGTGAAGCAGGGAGTATCGATTAGGAGATTTTGGAGTCACTCCCCACTTTCAGTAAACTCCACAGTGCTATGAAGGTCTGGTTGGAGTCACTGTTCAGTCTTTCAGAATGAGCATGTTTGAGTCCCTGCAGTGTTCTGCAGCTAATTGCCCTTGTTTTAGGGAAGTTTCAGTGTTGGCTGAGATTCTAGCCCTTGAGGTCCTCCAGAGAGAAAAGAGGTTGAAGACCCATGGCTCAGACTACCCTTTGACTGCCTCCTGAAGGTGCCAGCACCCTCCCTGTTCCAGGTGGGAATGAGGAGTAGGTTTTTGTGACATGTGAGGCATTAAGGACTGCAGTGGGACCATCTGTTGTTGATCTGCCAGAATGAACTGTGCCCCCTCCCAGACCTTGGGCTGTTTTAGGCTTCTTGTTGAAGATAGATGGGGCCCCTTTCCTGTTTCACCATCAACCCTCAATAAATAGCATATGCTGGTAGTTATAAGTCACAGTTGCTGCAAGAAACAAGCAAACTCTTGAGTGAAATCAGCACTCATGGACTCCAAACAACTGTCACATCTCGGACACCTCAGAGCAGACTTGCCATTTGGTAGTCAATGACCTTTCAGTGTGAGCCCAAGTTCCTGGAGGAGAACCAACTACTTTCCCAGAGTGCACCGGGGCAGCTCTGGGCAGCTGTTTGCCCAACTGTTTGATGTCACCTCTCTATTTAGTCCATGGGCAGATCTGAGAAGAGAAAAACAAAACAGTGGCAAATTTTAAATGTAAACATGGCATGGCGATGTAAATGGTTTGTTGCCTTATACGGAAACTGCTCCACTGCATCCAGACTGCAGGCAGGAAAGGGCGGCTGGGCCCAGATTTGGGCTCTCCATTTCTAAATCAGTGCCTGCAGAGGTCCAGATGAGTTTAGCCTGTAAATCCCTCAGGTCTGGCCTTTCTCTTTTGGAGTATCTGTCCAGACTGTGGACAAGGAAGAGAAGCTGGTGAAGAGAGAGTGATGGGGTTACAGAATGGTCTAGGGGAGGGATTAATTGTCTCAGATGACTTCAGTGAAGGTAACAAAGATCTTCTCAGGCAGTGATGTGGTATACTGGTAGGAGCCTGCAGCCTCCTAGTTCTGGTTCTCCATTGGCCAAGACATTCTGTCTCTTGGCTCAACTTATCTCAGTTTGCTGATCTGTGTAATGGGAAGGTAAGGCTTCATTATATGGCCCCTAAAACCTTTTCTAGCTGTTGATTCTAAGAACTTAAATAACTTTTATGGCATTGAACAGAGACCAAAAACTTTCCAGGAGACCCTGAAGTGAAGTTTGCTATTGAATTTGCTAAAATTTTGCTATTCCCTAGATCTTGTTCATATTCCTTTGAGACTAGCTAACAGCATCCTGGACTATCTGTACTCCAATGGGGTTGGGGAGATAGTGGTTTCATGAAACTACTCAAAGGAGCAGAGGGAGTTTGACAAGCTGAAATAATTACCCAGACTTTTAAACTCTGAGTCCAGCTCTCATCTATCACCATCATTGGCAACAAAACTAAATACATATGAAATATTCACAGTAAGTGAGGAAGTTACTGTGCCAGGAACTTGGTTAAAAGTAAGAACAATCCTGAGCCTAACAGGCCCCCGCTGTTGTTCTGAAAGTACATGTTCAATAAGATAAAACACAAAAAGTGACACTTCCTGTGGATTGAGAAGCAACTGAGCTCTGTGGAGGGGGAGCTGGATAGAACCTGGTAGAGGAGGCCTGCAGGCGGCAGGAAGAGCTGAGCTGGGAGGCGCCACATGCCAGGTGGTGAGCAGGGACCCAGAAGTCCCCATAGGGAGCAGATGAGCCTCTTTGTAGGACAGGACAGATGAGAAAGAGTAGATAGTAGGTCATTTTGGCCTGACCCCACATCTTTTCTTCTTTTTTTTTTCTTATTAACCTGATTTTTAGCTGAGCTTCTTGCTACTCAGAACTAAAGAGAACATTTCCAACCTCCTTGACAGTCAAGTGTGGACATGTGGTTGAGTTGTAGCCATGGGATAGAGACAGAAATGTTCTGGGACTCTGGAAAGGTACATGTCCATTTCCAACCCCTATCCCTCTATTTCCTGCTACTTGGAATGCAGATGGGGTATGTATTAGCTCAGTTTTCCATTATTGTAACAAATGCCTACGACAAATCAATTAGAAAAAAATATTTATATTTGCTTGCATAATAGTTACTAACCTTTTCTTGAGTATTTGCCATGCATCAGATATTGTGAGAGGTATTTACATGCATTATGTAATTTGATGCCAACAGTAACTCAGTACAGTAGGTAATATTCCAATCTCCATATTTCTTATAAAGAAACAGGATTAGAAAACTAAGTAATTTTCTGAAGTTCACAGAGTAGGCTCACAATATCAGTGACAAATATTTCCCTGCTCCTTGAAGAAGGTTAGCAAGTCCTCCGCCTCCCAGTTGCAAACTGAGTCAAGGTACTGAAGAGAGTTTTAGGCTTGCTGTTTTATCTGGCTATTTCAGAAAGCATGGCATCCATTTTAACCCCTGAGTTCCGAGGACATTTTGACAATGCCCTCTGAGCATACAACTTGTAGTGATGTGATTTTTAAATACACCACAGGAAAAGAGGAGAAATTCAAGAAAATGCTTGTAAACTGTCTGAGAAGCAAATGTAATCTCTCCGTTTACAAGGTTGTTTTCTTCCTTAAAAATTCAGAGTGAGTACATTTGGGATATGGAGATAGAAGTTGCCATTATGAGCCATGAGTCATAGTGACTTTAGTAAATGGTGACTCAGCAAAACAATTCAACACATGACAATTGCTAGTGAACTATGCCAAGATGTCTTAGAGGTGGCAGGACCACGGGGGAGGCTGCAGCCCCCACCCCTAGCATTCCTAATCAGAGGCTGAGCAGGTGTCCCTGTACGCTTTGAGTTTCCACAACTACTGCCTCACCAAGCAGGCTGCTCCTTCTCAAACTGCTCTTGTTGACCAAAGACCTCTGTTAGGTTCTCTGTGGTTCCCCTTGCCCTCTATGAAGGCTTGTTCTGCCTTTGTCCTCCAGGGAGCACTAGCATATGCCTGTTTTCAAGTTTCAACTCTGAGGTTGCCTACTTCTGACCAAAAAAATAACAAAATTGTGCATGACTCTGTGTGTGTGTGCATGTGTGCGTGCGTGCGCGCGCGCGCGTGTGTGTGTGTGTTGGGGGGAAGGAAGGAGAAAAGACAAAGTCAGGATGCCCCTTGCCTCCTATGCTGGAACACGCAGTTTTGCATCCATCCTTACTTGGATGCTTGCTGAGCTCATTGATTGCAAGGGTCATTTTGCTCAGTGATCTCCACCTGGGAGCATGCAGCTGCCCCCTGTGAGTTAGTGCATGAGGGAGGATGAGAGAGACTTGTGGGAAGGAACTTTGGGATTTTTCTCAGTCGCTGAAGCCCTCAGGGGATAGGTGTGCAAATGAGCTATATCCCCAAAAGTGCCACCACCCCTGCCCACTTGTCCTTTGGGCTCAACACATATCCTGAGCACCAAATCAAAGGCAGAGCTGCTCCCCAAGGCCAATCAGCAGCACCCGTGTGGCTGTGAAGAAACCAAAGTGGCAAGTTGCTGCAACCCCAGAGGTGTCACCTAAACCGAGGCCTGGAGTCGGGTGCAAGCGTCACTGATGGGAGCCCAGTAGGACATTTAGGAGAGAGGGCTGGTGTCAGCACTGCAGCATATTGATTGAGTCACTTTCTCTGCCCCTTTCACACCCAGTGTCCAACTTGAGTAAAATCCCTACCTTGCCTCGAATGGCAGGGCACATGGCATTTGCTGTAGCTCTTCACCTTTCTTGGTTCCAACTGAGTGCTGAGGCAGAAAACCACTTACTGAATGTTATTTACTTGAGATTTCCCTTGTCATTTATTAGAAGCAAAAGAAGAATAAAAAAAGAATGAGAGAGTGCACCCTGGCCCAAAGCAGTTGGGGGCAGGGTGGGGTGAGGTGGTGGGCACTACCTGGGAGAGCTAGAACTCCTGGACTTTCAGTCCCAAGTTCAGCTGCTAACTGGCTATGTGGATCTAAGATGAACACTGTAAATAGGAAGCAATTTCTAGCATTTGCTTCTCAGAATGAGATCCTTGTCCTCACTCATTCAAGTTTATTGCATACCCTTCCCAGGCCACGAACTATTTCACAGTGAAGAACAATCCCCAAGGTCCCTGTTGTCAGACACCTGTGCCCTAGGGAGGGAGACAGACCATAAACTGAGAGATGGAAAAGGTTCAACAGTGATGAGCACTATGACGGGAACCCAAATGGGGCCATAGTTGGAGAGTGATTAGGTGGGGAGCTCTAGGACAGGAGGCGGGAGCCCCGTGCATCCTGGGGGGTAGAATGTCCTGGGCAGTGGGCACAGCAGCCTAAAGCCTGGAGCTCCCAGCAAGAAGTCCAGGGGCTCTTCGAACAGTCACCCAGGGAGGACCAGCCTGGAGGGCAAGAAGGGGACTGAGGCGGGGAGGCTGGGTTTCATTGGAAGTGTGCTTTAGTTTTATTTCAGTTCTTAGAGCTTGATTTCAGAGCAGTCCACATGGAACAGGTAAAAAACTGCTTTTCCCATCTTCCGCCGCTCTCTGCTGGTGGTGGTGGTTTTGAGGACTGGAAGGTGGGAGCAGAGGCTGGGGAGGATCAGAGAAGGAACAAGGGGCTGGCAGGGTTCTGTGGGGAGCAAGTACAGTGGATGACAGAGGAAGGACAGGGCCTGCATCCCAGCTCATTCTGTGTTTTCAAATCTCGAATTCACTAAGTGGAATGAGGAGATAAACCCTGCTTTTTCCCACCTTTCTTTTTTCTTTTGTATTTTCTTCTCAAGTTGGAACCCAGAGAATTGATGCCAATGCTTATGATTTGTTTCTTAGTTTACTTTAAAAATGTTCACAAAGCTGAATAAATATGTGTTGTGCAGAAACTGTTCCCACGATATCTTCCAAAGTCATTCTTTCAAGAAAATCTTTTAAAGCGAAGAAGAAAAAACCACTGCTTTCCTGGTCTGGCCAAGGTAAGGGTGTAACGTGGTGGTCTGGCGTGGGCTGCATGGGCTGCACAAGGGACAGGCGCTTTCCAGGAGGGACATGGGTAAGTTCAAGTGCCTAAAACCAAACAACAGAAAGACTTTTTAAAAAAAATTCAACAAGTAAATAAACAGAGCAAATCTGGAGCTTGAGTAAACCAATGCACAGGGTTGACACAAACGACCAATGTTGCTCAGCTGCGTCCCAGACCTGGGACCAGCCATTATATGGCTCTTCCTTGGCCCACACTTGCACCAAGGGGGAACACTCGAATTGGCTAGCCTGAGTTTGTGTCTTCCCCAGTTTGCCTTTCCTGGAAGCCTAGAGGGAAGGGACAATCCCAGAGGGTGGGGAACAGGAGGGAGAGAGAGGAAGGGACAGAACCAGGCTCGCTCCCTCCTTGGCCCCATGATGTCTGAGACTTGAATCTGAACTTACTCTCTACAAGTAATGGTGGCTGTTTGGCCATTCCTGAAAATTCTGCCAAGGACACTGACTTGTCCTCAGAAATAATTCCTTTTCTAAGTTTTGTCCAGGAGGACCACACTGCACAGAGCAGGCACTCCCTTACTCAAAACATTTTCCCCAAGCATCCTCCACTCTCCTCCCATCTCCCCCTTCCCACTTCCTTGGCTTATCCTATACTTGAATGAGTCAAGCACATGCCTCCTGCAGGGCCTTTGCATTTTCTGTTTCCTTGCCTGGGATGTCCTCCCTCTGACATTCACAGGCTCACTCTCTCCTTTTATTTAGGTCAATGCTCCAACTGCACCTTATCAGTCTCCAGTTCTCCTAGACAGCTTGTCCCTCCCCTGTTAGCATACTATTCTGTCTCCCTGATTGCAGTGTAAGCAGAGGGCAGAGAGCTCATTCATCATCACTATGTCCTCAGAACAGCAACGGTGCCTAGCACATAGTTGTCATTCCATAAATATGGAAAAAGACTTTGGTTTGTGGGGCAGAGTCATACTTGTTGGGCTACACACTGTCTTGAGCATGAGTTTAGCACATGTGACTATGGATAATACTTGCACTGGTCATATCCCTTGGTCCTATGTGTCTGAGTGTGCATGTGTGCTTGTGTGTTAAGAATAGATGTTGGTTCGATGCTTGTTTTTTGGTACCAGGGATTGATCCCAGGGACACTTAACCACTGAACCACATCCCCAGCCCTATTTTGTATTTTATTTTGAGACAGGGTCTCACTAAGTTGCTTAGGGCCTTGTTAAGTTGTTGAGGCTGGCTTTAACTTATGATCCTCCTATGGCCTTCAGAGACACTGGGATTATAGGCATGCACCACCACGCCTGGCAAGAATAGTTTTATACCTGGGTACAATGGTGCATGCCTGTCATTCCAGCTATTTAGGAGGCTGAGGTGGGAGAATTGTGAGTTCAAGGCCAGCATAGGCAATTTAGTAAGAACCCCATCTAAAAAAAAGTGCTACTTTTATTTGATTTTTGAAAATTGTACAATAGCCACGATTGCAAAGTCAGGATCCCACCTGTCCAGCAGCTAGAGGGAAATGAGACCTTGTTTTTGCCGGTGTCCCTAGTGGTCAGGGAGGCAAGCTGATAGAACTTAATGCAGTCTTAGCTTGGTGAGCACAGAGGGGATACAGGAGGTGCCTAGATTGCAGGCAATACTGAAGCCGGGTCTCCACATGAGCTGGTGGAGACACAAACTGTCACACATGGAGCTGGATCTCAGGTCTCTGAACAGCCACAGGGCCCTCTGGCTTTCAGCCACTTGACTGAGGAGGTGTTGGACTGCTGCGTGTTTGATTTCTGTTTGCACGAAGCAGTTCAAGGTCCTCAAGAGACTCAAGACCTCTGAGTTCTCTTCATGTGGCTTCTCTCATTCCCTGGAGTCATGGCCTATGTCATGTGGAATACCCACAGGAAGTGTCATGAGAAAGGTCACTACCTATACATCATTCCCACAGCTCTTGTGGACAAGCTCTTTTGGGTCTGGCTTGCATTCATAAGCAGTGATATCACTTAGCTTGTGCTAATCTAAAATTTACCAAGCACATATATTTTGAGTCTTACATTATTCCATAACTATTTACTGAATGTGTCCTACAATGCATTAATTTTTTTTAATAAAATCCAATTCTGCCTTGCTTTTCAAGGGAAAGATCCAACTATATATATATATAAATAAAGAGTGGTGGGGGCGCTGTAATTCTGTGATAAGCTTCTGGGGTAACCTCAAGGGAACACTTTACAACCATGGGCTCCAAAAACCATTGTCAGGAAACCTCTGAGTAAGAAGTATTTTTAAATGTTAAAAAGGGGGTGGGTGGTTTCATGTCAGTTCTATTTCAATAGCTGATTTTAAGTAACACGCCACTAATTTAAACCATAGTCTGGTTAACTCTTTGGGAAGCTACTGAATTTGTATTACTTGGCAAGTAGACAATCCTAAGAGCCGAGTCGGAGAAGAGAAGGCCCCAGAGAAACCAAGCCTCACGCAAGACTCTGCCTGACAGCATCATGTAGACTGGCCATCCATCTCTAAGTTTCTTGCCATCGGATTGTTCAGACCACACCAGGCAATGGAGGTCTGGCTATTGACCCTGAGGTGTATTCAGTGCGGACAGTTTAGAAGCGGCAGAAAGCATTTCTCTTTCTGGTGACTGATTTGAAAGCTAACTGCCTTGAAAACTTGGATTTTCTCGATCTTTTCTCAGGCAAAATGGGAAACAGATGGCGAACACAGAGTCATTCTCTTTCCCATCTGATCCTCTCGGCAACTGTCTGTGGCTGACTGGATGATTCCAAGCTCAAGTCACGATGATTCTCTGTTAGAAATAACTTAATTTGCATTTAAAAATTAATAAGAAAACACAACTTTTTCTAGTGGGGCATAAATTGCATGTCTTTGAAGTTACACGTTTTGGAGAATTTTAGATGTCTGCGACTTCTGAAAACAAACTTTCATGGCTTCATTTTTGTTTTCCTTTTCCTTTTGCTATGTATGTCATCTTTCCATAACTGACATGCTCAATCGTGTAATGATTTTCAGTCAGTGGTTGTGTATACAGGAATAGTTGCGTTAGCTTAATTGTAAAGGTCATCATATGTCAAATCAAATGGTGGTGATTGACACCAATATCAGAAATTCATACCCACACCCACTGTAGCAGTGGTCCACTTTATGCTTTGAATATAGCCCTTGCTGCTCTGCCACCATGACTTATTTTTAAAATGGACATGTTTCTTTCTCTTCCTCTCTCCCTGCTCCTCCCTAATCTCTCCCATCCTAGGCAGAGTTATCTGTCCCTGAGTGCACCCCACCATAGGAACGAAGTAATTCAGGCTTTGGGGATGGTACCAGAAGACCTCAGAAATGACTAGCTCCCAAATGAACAAGTGAATTACAACTCCAGACAGAGAACATGATGTGGAATGTTGCCTTTGAGCCACCTCTTTAAAAGCCCCCTATTTCTGCTGATGGGCAGAATCATAGCCTTTGGGACAGGAGTCCCCTGTGTTTCTCCTTTGCTAGCAAAGCAATTAAACTTCTTTATCCTTTCTCTCAAAACCACATCCTCCTTATTGAATTGGCATAGGGGACAAGGACTGAGCTTTCAGCAACACCACCACACATGTTTGTATTTGTACACACATGTGTGCAGCATATGGAGACACTGAGTGACATCTTTGATCATCTCAAAAATGCACATTGAAGTGATACTCATTTTTAATTACAAGGACTAATTTCTGAGGCAAAGCAGTAAGGCAAATCAATTGTTTATAATTTACCTTTTAAAAACACTCCAAAGGCCAGCTGTGTAGCTGAGTTGCTCAGAGGTAAGGGACAGATCTAAGGTCCAGGCTGTGTGGGGTCTCAGGTTCCACAATGCCCTCACAGTCCATTTCCTGCTGCTCTGGTTTCTTACACTGGCACGTCCACATACCTATTAGGTTGGGAAGTAGTTCAATATTCAAGGGCTGAAGGCTAGAGGTGGACAAGCAGTCAAGGTGAATCCCAGAAGCTCTTTGAGATCCATTCATTTTCTTGAATATGCATTCATTGAGCAACTACTGTGTGCTAAGTTACAGATGAATAACACCATTTCTGCTCACAGTCTAGTGATGGGTGACAAAAACAATACCAGGCAGGGAACCCTGTTCTAACAGATGCCTGGAACATCTTATAGAGCTGGGAAACAGAAGCAAAGAGTAACCCTGTATATTAGATTCCTAGGGCTGTTGTAACAACATACCCTACACAGGGAAGATCACAACAGAAATTTATTACCTTGCAGTTCTAGAAGGTAAAGAATCTAGATAAAGATTCCAAATCAGGACTTAGCAGGGCCAGGCTCTCTCAGACTTGCAGGGGAGGACCTTCCCTCTTCTAGCTTCTGAGGTTTGCCAGCAGTCCCTGGTGCTCCTTGGCTTGCAGGTGCATCACTGGGTCTCTGCCTCCAGCATCACGTGACTGTCCTCTCCCCTTTGTACCTGTCTCCTCCTGGGTGCTATTCACTCTGTGCCTCTCCACTTTTCACAAGGATGCCCATCACTTTGGGGCAAGGTCCACCCTACTCCAGCAAGACCTCATCTTCCCTAATTATACCTTCAGCAACCCCATTTCCAAACAAGGCCCCGATCTGAGCCCCTGGGGGCTGGGACTTCAGCTTCTCTGTTGGGGGGCACAATTCAACCTATAATACTGGAGATCTGGTTTGTAAAACTAAAGTTTTGGGAGACTCAGTCTGGCCTGTTCCACTTCCTCTTCAAAGTCTCTGATTCACTAAAAAAAATTTTTTTTAAAAGCTGCAGCAGGGTCAGTAAGGTCATAAACACTGTGAGACACTTCAGATGGTTTCAATTAACTCTGAAGTAAACTTATAACACAGAAAGCAGAGTGCAATACAAGTACGTGATTCACAGGGTAATTACAGATTTAGCTTTTGAAATAGTAATTTAGGACTGGGGATGTCATTCAGTCTTAGAGTACTTGCCTAGCATGTGCGAGGCCCTGGGTTCAATCCTTAGTACCGCAAACCAAACCAAACCAACTAATTGATAGTGTATTGTGCAGAAGTGGGATGTAAATTTTTAGCCCCCAGATGAATGGTGATATATTTGTTGGTTTCCGTCCGGCAGCAACCCTGAACCTCATTACTCATGACTTCAGACACCTACCCTTGAGGTCCATGGAGACAGGTCCTGGACACTGCCCTCGCTTGGCAAGAAGTCATTTTTATTGGAATGTGCCCGTTTCCTTCCCTTCTACCTGCTGAGCCAACCCTGCTGCCTTCCCTTGGCTTAGCTTTCCTCCCGACCTCATGCTTCTGACTCAGCAGCGTCCGGCTGTCTCCTGCCCTCTCCTCTTCTGCATCCTGCCTGCTCTCTGCCAGAGGGTGGACGTGCCACCGTCAAGCCTGCAGGTGGCTGCTATTTGCAGCAGTGAGCTCTGCACACAACACTGTGCTCAGCCCAGGCCTTAAGCCTGTTCACTCTTGTCCTATGACCCAAGAGGTCTCTGGGCCCCAAATAGTTTTCTGAGGGCTGCAAGTGTTCTCCCAAGGTGCTGTGATGCCTGCCGTAGTGTGGTCTCCACATCTGATGGAGAGGGCCTGCTTCACCTGACTCCACTGCCTCGGCCCCAGAGAAGTGATAATAATAACCAACATAATGAACAAAACTTAGTAGTGAACTAAACTTCAATGATGAACTAAACTTAACTGTGTCCTGGGCACTGTGCTAAACTTTTTACATAAATTCTCTCATTTAATCTGCTGAAATCCTTACGAGGCAAGTATAAAAATTATCCTTATTTTATAGATAAGGAATCTGAGGGAACAAGCAGGTAGGTGACTCATCCAAGGTCACACTGTTGGCATCTTTGCAGAGCCAGGTGGCCTGCCACTCAGGAGCTCTCACCCCAGGGACAAGATCTTTCGCCACTGTGATTCTGTCTTGGTCCTTTCAGGCTCCTGCAACAAAGGATCGTCAACAAAGGTAGCTTATAAAACAGAAAAACATTTTTATTGGCATTTTGTAACTAAGTCATTGTAAACAGCAGTTTATTTTTTCACAGTTCTGGAGGCTGGAATGTCCAAGATCAAGGTGCCAGCAGAAATTTTGTCTGCTAAGGGCCACTTCCTGGTTCACAGATGGCAGTCTCTTTGACATAATCTCCCGTGGCAGATGGGACATGGGAGCTCTCTTGGGCCTCTTTTATAAAGGGCACTGACCCTCTGCCCTCATGCCCTGATAACTCACTCCCAAAGCCCTGCCCTTGAATAGTCTCACATTGAGAATTAGGTTTCAAAATACGAATTTTGTTTTTATAGACAAACTGTTAAACAAGGCAGGAACAATAGGAAGTGGACTGGTTTTTCTAATGTTACTTTTCTTGTAAGATGGGGACAGGGAGACACAACAATAGGAAAATAACCAATTAGTTAATATCATGTTATTCCATGTTCCTTCTCTTGTGTAGGGATTAACTCCATTGCCATGTCAATTGAAACTGACCTGTTTTGGAAATTTTGGTCATTTTTTTTTCTCTCAAATCGTTATTTCTTCTAAGGTCAGATAAACATACTGGGTTCCAGTTTAGTGACTGGAATTTAGCATGAGAAACTCCATTTCTTAAAGAAAAATTTATTTTCACAGACTGCATTTTGATTCATTGTACACAAATGGGGTACAACTTTTCATTTCTATGGTTGTGCATGATGTAGATTCATACCATTCATGTAATCATACATGTACATAGGGTAATGTTGTCTGTCTCATTCCACCATCTTTCATACTCCTGCCCCCTCCCCCTCTCATTTCCCTTTATGTAATCTAAAGTTCCTCCATTCTTCTCTCTGCCCCACCCCCCGCAACTCGATTATATATCATCATCCACTTATCAGGGAAAACTTTCGGCCTTTGGTTTTTTTGGAGATTGGCTTATTTCACTTAGCATGATATTCTCCAATTCCATCCATTTATCTGCAAATGCCATAATATTCTTCTTCTTTATGGCTGAATAAATAACTCCATTTTGATCTTTAGCCTGGTCTGTTCAGGCTAGTACAGCTTAGTTCAAAAGCATGTCCTTCCGTAATCTTTATTTAACAGATGCATACATCAGATGCAGGCATTATCTGGAGGACCTGACAAACCCTGAGTGGGTCGGTCAAGTTCATCAGGCACAGATCAATCTATAGCTCTATGTTTGTTCATCCCTCTGTTCACTCACTGCTATGCATCTATTGTCCACCATAGACCTTCCTCTACAGGGGCCAGGTGTGGTCTAAATGCCATGACATTTGGGTGGGAGTTTGGGGTTCTTTGTCACACTATCTGAGTTTGACTCTCTGTTCATCACTTCCAAATTGGGTTAACTTGAGCCAGATTTTTTTTCCACAACTACATGCCTCACTTTCCTCTTATGTAACTAATGAGGGGGAATTGGGGGGGGTTATTTTGACAATTCCCCTTTATGATGTATGTTAAGCTCCCAGATTGGGTCCAAGAAGAAGCCTGTGCTCTTTACATGTTGGAGAATATAATTATTACAATTATTTAATAAGACCTCACTTTCATCTTGCATGCCAAATCTTTCAAGGCTTGTTACAAGTGTTTTCTCATGTGAACCCCAATCATTCCTATGTGATAGACATGGAAAGTATTTATCACTGATTTACAGACGAATTCATCTCCAAAAGTGTTGAAGCATATGGAATCCTAGAGACTCGATGATAAATGTAGAAGAGTCTGGAAACCAGGGTGCCTAAGTAGACCCTGAGGGGTGAGAACCCCCTGAGAAAGAGGACCCTTCCTCCTTCTCTCATTCTTCATTGCAGCTGCCTGAATTGCTCTTTTTTATTTAAATTTTTTTTTTCAGTACTGGATATTGAACCATAGGAATCACCCATGCTAGGCAAATTCTACCTCTGATCTACATCCCTGCCCATCTTTTTTGTTTTTTTGAAACAGTCTCATTAAATTGCCCAGGCTGGCCTCAAACTTGTGATCTTCTTACTTCAGCCTCCCCAGTATGAGCCACTCCAACCTGGTGAATTGCTTTGGGCTGAGATCGCCTTCCAGGTTTGCTTGTTCCTTAAAGTGTTGGTTTCCACATGCCTATTGCTCCCTTAAGGGGAGGGACAGACCCTAAGAAATGAAGCTGTGATTAGAGATGTTCCAGGCACTCCTTCAAGCACTAGAGGGACTTAACACATTTACACTTTAGATAGGTAACTCCAGCAGCTGACATGAATAGATGGGATGTCTTGATTCAGGTAGACCATCCGGGGTCCAAGTGGCAAATATTGATTGTTCTGAATGTAAACAGTGACAATGAAGAAGAAGAAAAGAAGTGATGTAGGATAGATTTAGGAGGCAGTGCTGAGAGTTTCTGTTGACTGGGTAGATGTGGCAGAGATGGAGACCTATGTTGGAGATTTTTATAGTCAGATTGAGGGTGACAGGCAATGCTTCCTAGAGCAGTGGTTCTCAAACTTCAGCACATGTCAGGATCCCTTGGAGGGCTTGTTAGAATAGAGATTGCTGGGCCCCCAACCAAGAGTACTGGTTCAATAGGCTAGGGTGGCGCCCAGGAATTTGCATTTCTAACAAATTCCCAGATGGTCCCAAAGTTGCTTTTGGTCCTGGGACCACACTCTGAGAAACACTATCCCGAACTGAATAGAGTAGGTAGGTTTGACGTAGTGTATAGGAAGGATCAAGGCACAGATTGAGAAGACAGAAAAGCATTTTCAGGGCTAAGTGGCATGGGCAAGACTGTGACATGCCTTTTCAAGTGGTCTCTTGAGGGCCAGAACATGGTAGAGATGATACTTCCTTTCCTAACCATGTCCCTGTGCATAATTACCTTTTTTGGAGAACTCTTCTTGCTCATGCTCTGAAATGGTCATCGGACATACTGTGACTTACTCTGGGTTCTTCCAGATGTAGATAGGAGAAAGTAAATAACAATGCTTCATTTAAAAACTCCAAGGGAGAAAGGCATGGTGCATAGGGAAGAGAAGGTCATTAACCTATAGGAAACTGGGATCAGTTCAAATCACATGCCTTGAAATTATCCTAACCAAGGTGGGAAGGAGCTGGAGTGTACACACACACACACACACACACACACACACACAAATCACACACAAATTCTTGAACATCATTATTAAGTGCCATGTAAGGTGACAGGTGAGATGTGTTAATTCTTTGACACTTCTGGTCTTCGTTTCAGCAGTACAGCTCCCTTGGTCCTAGGGAAAGAGCTCAAGCACAGATATGCAGACACTAGCTTTAGAAGTGATCCCAGGGAGGAGGTGACTATATATAAATAAAGTACCATCTGCCAGTAATAATCCCTGATAAGGCCTCTGACTTGGACCTGTAGGTGACCATGGTAAAATAACAAAGGGCCTTATGATTCTGTGTGTATTTTGTGCATCTAGAGAAAGTGAAATCCAACAAGGTTGAGCTGAGGTGGGGTAGGGAAATTCCTTTTGGTATTCTAAGGATGTCAGGTATTTAGCCTCTGGAAATAGTGAGGTTTGGAGTTAATCTTTCCTTCATGTGGGAGTTTTGTTTTGTTTTGTTTTGTTTTGTTTTGCCTAGTTTAAGAAGCAGAAGGAAGTTCCAAACTGCTATTGGGATCTTGGATTTCATTTTGGATAATCATTTGAGATTAACACATTGCTTGCTTATTATCTCATAGTTTCTCCCTGTGACTTTTCTTCAATCAGTAGTTTTCATTAGGTATTTTAAAAAATACTGTCTTCGTTTGGTTTGCTGTACTTAGACACCACAGACACATTAGTTTAAACTACAGAAATGTATTTCTCACAGTTCCAGAGGCTGGGAAGTCCAGCATCTGCTTGTAGATGGTGAGAGCCCCTTCCTGGTTTTCAGATGATCATCTTCTCATTACATCCCCACACCACAGAGTGAGCTCTAGACTTTCTCTTCTTAAAAAGTTACTAATATCATGGCGACTCTATCCCCATGGGCTCATCTAAATCTAATTATATCCCAAAGGCACAATCTCCTAATATCAACCCATTGGGGGTTAGGGTTTCAATGTATGAATTTGGGGAGGTACTAATATGCAGTCTGTAACAAATACTTTTTCCTGAAAGTTATATTTTCTTGGTCATCTGAATTGTATTTGCATTTTACTTTTGGCTTCTCCCAGTCTCTGCAGTTTCAAATTCATTTTTAGATGAGTGGAAGGGTATTCCTAAGCAAAATGAGAGGAAAACCAAATGTTTTGACCACTTGTTAAGCTCCTGGGGTGATTACCTATAGGCACACCTATCGGTAATCAAGGACGGTACTAATCATGTTGAAAGGTCTTTTATTTTTATAAAAAAGCAAAAGAAAACAGAAAACTTTAAGGTAAAATGTCATTATTAGTCCCAGTGACTCCTGAAATAACTCTAAACTTCATTGAAATTCCTCTTGGATATTGTCCTGTCTGGAGAAATTTCCCAGTATTTTTGGACTTTAAACACATTTAAAACAATAAAAATCAGGGCCTTCTTCATTTTTGTTAAATACAATATATATACAATTGTTTTGCAATATAATGGTTTAAAAATAGTTTAAAATACTTATTCTTGGAGGTCAAATTGATCTTGTTTGAAAGTCACTAAGTGTCAATCTTCAGCTATAAATTCATCCTGAGACCCAAGATATGGAACATCTATTTATGGAGGATTAGCTGTGGTGTCTGTCACTCAGCAGCCTAAGGGCTGTAGAGAGGTCAAGTTCTAAAGTGAACCTGACCCAGAGGAAAATATTTCATGCAATGACAGAGCTGAAAGTGTTATGAAGCTCACTCATTTTACAGATGAGGAAAATGAGTCCCAAAGCAGGAGAATGATTTCCTAGAGTAACACATTTAGTTGTCAATTAAATGGCATGTAGGTCAGAGATGGGGAGGATGATAATCTGAGCCTTTCTTCCCAGCCCTGGATGCCAGTTCTATTCTGTGTCAGGCCCAAGGATTTGGGTTTGGACTAGGTCAGGTGTGGAGCTGCCACTTTGGGCAAATGTTAAGGTAGGGATTCACAAAGCACATGCTGGGCAGCAAGATTAACTAGTGTTACTTAAAGATATTATTCTGAAGTGGTGTAATTTCACACATGCAAGGTGAGAGGAAGCTGGTAGGACTCTCTCTTTTCTTTTTTTTTTTTTACTTCAAAGCTCAGCTTCTTGGAGCCATTACAACTCCTCTATGTGCCTGCAAACATCTTAGGGAGTTACAGTGTTCAGCATTTCCCACACTTGCTGAGAGTGGAACCCTCTTCTCATGGACCAACTTATGGTACTAATGATTCTCAAGAACTCATATTAAACAAGTCCAGTCCCAAAGGAAGCCACAGTGAGGTTTTATAGGATGAGATTTCCATTTTGAAAAAAGAAATTCTCTAGTGTCAACTAAGGCCCAGATCATGCCTACTGTGCTCCATGGTCTCCAAATGCTCCAGGGATGTACCAAGTTAGCATCAGTATGGGTCTGAGATTATCTGTTTAATTCAGGGTCCACAGTGCCATCTTGGCCCTCCCTGAAGTATATCCTGCGTCAATGGAAGCAATAGAACTGACCCAGTTTTTCAGTGACTTCTAAACCACTGGTGTTCAATGGGTCATCTGTACAGTACATGATCAAGTGGATTTTAGTAATAGACCTGTGCTCAAGCCATTTTTCCCAAACTAATGTGGACCTGAGAATTAATGAGACAGTTCTTTTCCACTGTTTACCTGCCTGGACTATTGTCAAACTTTCAACAGATGCTATATAATTGATAATGAAAAGTTAATGGGGACAAACTCCTCTTCACTTTCTGGGAAAAGGACCTGTTCTTGTCCCAGATACTTTCAGTAACAGCGATGGGAAAATGAGTTAATTCAGACTTGGTCAAGTGACTTTTCCAGACTGTTCATTAATTCACGAAGATCATTAATAACTATTTAATCAAATTGTTCTTAAAAAGAAAAAAAAAGAACCATTTAATGAATTATTGTCCAATGAAGGCTTAGTTGGGTTAGTTTGGCATTTAAAAGACCTGGTAAAATGTCACCTGCTCTACAAGACCTTTTCTGGCTAACTAGAAGTTATGTGACAGTTTCTTTCCAAAACCAACTCATACGAAAACTAATGAAAGTGGAAATAGATATGCAATTTAAAAAATTGTCATCTGAGCTAGGGGACCTTTTCTATCACAAATCCTGTAGCTGCCTCTATGTTCATATTCACATTTTCATGCATACCTAGATACATATGTCATTTTAAAACGCTCAGACTTATTTTTGACAACAATGTAAGGACTTTCATACTTAAATTTAAAAAAATTTGATAAATAATTTTCTTGTAAAAATAAACACACAAATACAAATGCATGTGTCCACACATGAATATACATATAATTGGTGTTTGAGGGGCAAGTTTTGGAGGTTCTGCCTATGCAGTTAGTTTACAAATCTGCCACACAAGAAAATGAATTTTGCTATTTTTTCTTTATATTTCATATTGGAAACTCCTTAGAAGTTAGCAATTAAGAGCAGGCATTTTTGAGAACCATCATGTACAAAGTCTGGTTGAAGAAGGTTAGTAAATTGTGGTCCATCTGATTGTTTATATTAATAATTGGATAATGGGTTGAAAGAACAATTTGGTACTTGGCTGTGGAGAGGGGAAGATTAGAAGCAAAACACTGAAAACATTGGCTATTCTGATTTCAATGAAGAAATCAAAGGACATGTGACTTAAAAGTCAGGCTTCTCCAAATAATAAAATTTAACACACTTAGAAGATAAACCTATAGCCAAGTCCCTTAGGAAATAAAAGGCAGGGAAAAAAAGGAACCAAAAAAAAAAAAAAAGGTCAGAAGAAAATTAATTTAATGTTTTTTAAACCTCTTCTTTCTCTTTTGTGTTTATGTATTTTTCATGGGGTCTGATTTTAGGGAACATCAGTAGGAGGAGGTAGGAGTATTTAGAAGGGAGAGTGGGCAATGCTGGTGAAATGTATTATGTTAAATGTGGATTTTTGAAAAGCAGATAACACTTGAGAGGTTTGATGGCTTGAGAAAGCTGTTTTCAATGTTCATACAAATTTGTACTTATGCCGATGTTCCTGCTGTGTTCTTGAATCTGCATGTTTCACAAGTGAATATGTTTAATTGTATACTGTGTAATGTGTTTTGGATTATTTCTGCTTTGCCAGTGTCTGATTTGCTTAAAGCTTTACATTTTGTAGAACAGAATAGCACCATGACAGCCTCAGAACACAGCATCCTCCACCACGAGGCTGAGGGCTGGGAGTTCTCCTGTGTAGCTTGGCATTATGGCCTCCATTGCTTTGCCACTTATACCTTATATTAGATCTAAACCAGATTAATCTCCATTCCCCAAACACGACCTCCTACTCACACCATCTCCTACTCCTGGACTGCTCTCCTCCCTGTCATGTCTAGCTCTCCAGTCCTACCCAAAATTCATGGAGAATGCCAGCTCTGTGCTTTGGGTTCAAGATGGGTGACATGCATCAAACTCGCAACTGTTCAACCTTCTCTGAAAATCTCAGTGAATTTACAGAAACAAGTTAATAATAAATAAATAAAGGCAATAACAAACAAGAAACTTGATAAATTGTATCTATTAGAACTTCTAAACAGACTCTACTAATCCTACTATAATTTTATTCACAATGAAAATAAATGTTTTAAAATACATAGGAACATAAAGGTTCCAAGTGTGGATGGTTTGCAGGTCAGGTCTCCAGAAATAGATACTAAGATGGATTTGGGGGTGCAAGGCATTTGTTGTTGTTGTTATTATGATGATGATAATGATGATGCAGTGTTGGAGATCAAACGCAGGCCCTTGCCTTGATAGGCTAATTCTCTACCACTGTGCTGAAACCTCAGCCCCAAGATGTTTATTTTTAACCCAAGAGTACATCAACTGGTAGATCGATAAACAGAATTAGAATCTGAATATATATCACATTTTGAAATATTATTCACTCAAAAAAAGCAATGAAGTTCTGATACGGGCTATAATATGGATAACCATTATGTTAAGTGAAAGAAATCAGTCACAAGAAGCCTCATAGTATATGATTCCATTTATATGAAAGATCCAGAATAGACAAATCTACAAGGACAGAAAGTAGATTAGCGGCTGCCAGGGGCTAATAGAGGAGGGGATGGGGTATGACTGCTAATGGGTATGGAATTTCTAAGAGTCATGAAAATGTTTTGAAACTAGATAGTGGTGATGATTGCACAACTTTGTAAATATACTAAAACGACTAAGTTGTACTTTAACAGAGCAAATTTTATGGTATGTAAATTTTATGATGTATAAATCTCAATAAAGATGTTATTTGAAAAAGAAAGAGGAAAATGTTAAATTGGACCAAAGCATTCAAAATAGCTTCTTAGTCTCACTGGTATTCTCATGGCAGAAGATACATATTTTTTTTTCCCTCCAAGGAAATAGATAACTTTACCCAAGAAGCCTACATTCTAATCATATTAGGCAGGCTATATCTCTAGTATTGTCCTTCCATTAGAGAATTTGAAATAAATCTTAATGATACATGCAAATACAAAAAAAGCTAGGAGTACACTCGCACTATTCAACATGCAAGACCTATACAGAGAAAAATCATAAAATTTCACTGATGGATGTAAAAAAAAGGTACAAAGGGAAGACTACTTTGTAAAAGTGTTAATTCTTACAAAAACAAATCTATATATTCAATGCAATTATTTTTAAAAACCCAAAGATAATTTTTATGGAACTTGAAAAGCTTCTTCTTGAAGAATGAAAGAATGGTGAACTGAATTTCAGAAGGATGAGGAAAGCCTGCCATGCAGATCTCAAAGTACACTAAAGAACAATGGTAATGAAAATAGTGTGATACTGACTTAGGAACAGTGTAAAAGATTAATTTAGGGAAGAGACTATACATTTTAGAGAAATTGATAAGGTAGTTTCAAAATTTAGATGGAATATCTAACACAAGAATAACCAAAGCTCTCTTAAATATGAAGAATAATGTTGGAGGACCTGCTTTTCCAGAATCAAGATACATAAAGCTATGGAATTAAAGCAATGGTATTGGTGCAGAAGTAGACAAACAGACCTGTGGGTAGGACAGAAGCCCACAGGGAGTTCATGGGTAGGAGAGCAAGACTACTAACGGAGAAGGACTAATTTCATCCAGTGGAAAACAAAGAAATTCTTACTAAATGGTGGACAATAAATGGGGACAGCAGGTTATCCATATGCAAAAAATAAAATTAAATCTCTCCTTCATGCCACATAAAAATATTTTCCAGGGTTGGGGCTGTAGCTCAGGCACAGAGTGCTTGCCCAGCATGTGTGAGGTACTGGGTTTGATCTTTAGCACCATACAAAAATAAAGAAATAAAATTAAGGCATTCTGTCCATCTACAACTACAAAATAAATAAACACACACAAATAAATAAATAATAAAATATTTTCTTGGTAGGTTAAAGATTTAAACGTACAAAGTAAAACACTGAAGCTTTTCAAAGACTATAAGAAAACATACCTTTGTGACCTTGGAGTACAAAGTATCTTATTGAAAGCACTAGTCACAAAGGAGAAGATTGATGAAGTAACAAAATAAACAAAGCAGCATTGGATTATGACCCAAAGTACAGAATAAATACCCACGAGCCCTTATTGATAAAAAGAAATGATTGAATCAATTAAGCAGTTAGGCAGAAGATAAAAATCTGTGCTGAAGAATTCCAAATAAATCATGCTGTCACTTCACCGTGGAGGAGCTGTGATCTCCTCATCTTTAGGTTCCGACTGTGCCTAGTGAGTCCTTCCAAAGTATGAGGTATGGGGAGGGCAGAGAAAGAGGAGCTTGCTGCAAGGCTGACATCATTTAAAATACCGGGAGTAGGTTCAGAAAATTTGAGGTGATTAGTGCCAAGTGTGTACAGTCGTGCTGCCCAGCACCATGGCCATCTGCTGTTTAATTTAAATAAAACATTTAAGAATCCAGTTCTACAGCCCCCTAGCACGTTGTGAATGTGCAGTGGCGGCATATGGCTAATGCCTACCCTACTGGGCAGTGCTGGGTGGAGCATTCACACCTGTGCAGGAAGGTCTCCAGAACATGGCTTGTCCAGAAAGATCGAGCCAGGGGAGAAAATAAGAGATGAGAAAAATAGAAACTCTCACAAAAACAAGCCTTGAGGCAGAAAAAGGAAACAATCAAAATATGTGGGATTGGACTATGAGTAGCCTTTTGTTAATCACAATAATGTCAACATGGAATACTGAATTCACTAGGTGGGTGGAGCAGTGGAGGCGAGGCTGTGTGGGTGAGGGTTGGTGTGGAAGCCTTGTCTTCCCAGGTGAACTCTCGGTAGATGAAGCCTGGGACTGAGGAGCCTAGAAAGAGCCACACAAGTGTTCTGTGAAATGTTTTGAGGTATGTAACAAAGATAGCTAAAGGAGATTTTGTAATGACTCTGGAGAGGAAAGAAAGGAGGAAGAGTGCAAGAGGATGCTGATTTATCAACAAGCCTTGAAAACATTTGATTCTTAAACTATGTGCATACATAATTTGATCAAAATAATGAACACAATTAAAGAAATTACAATACATACTCTGTCCCAATGCCCTCTCCCCCATCAAATCTCCTCTGTTCCCCAGGCCCAACATTTCTACACTTTGATGTTTAGGAAAGCATCATCTGAAGTTCTGCTCTCCTGGAACTCTTTCCCTTTTTATGTGCTTTGAAAATTATTAGGGCAACTTTCTGTAGGCCAAAGTAGCTGGGACTTTGGGACTTTTTTTCTTTTAGGAAGTATCCATCCCAAGAAGTCTAAGACAAGGTATGTTTATGCAGGCTCACTCCTGGACTCATTTCATAACTTGTTAGACCCTGTTCAGGGATACATACATTCTTTTTTTTATCATTTTTTTATAATTATTTTTTATTCACACAGTTCATATAATCTTACATATACATAGGGTAATACTGTCTGCATCAGTCTACTATTTTTCCTTCCCCCACCCCCTCCTGTCCCATTTTCCTCCACACCATCCATACTTCCTCCATTCTTTCCTATCCACGCCCCCCCACTCCTGTTATGTAGGGGATACATACATTCTATAAATGGAGTTTGGAGTCTCTTTTGACTGCTGTGGTGTTTTCAAAAGTAATGAATGAAGGGCATCTTTTCTGGTCTGCTATACTAGAAAAACCATAAACTCTGTGGCTTATAAACAGTAGAGATTTACTTTTCACAGTTCTGGAAACTGGAAGTCTGGGTGCCAGCATGGTTGGATCCTGATGAGGATTGTAAGTTGCGGGTTGCCATCTTCTGGCATCCTCATACAGTAGAAAGACAGCAAGGCTGCTCTCTGGGGCTTCTTTAATAAGGGCACTAATCCCGTTCATGAGGGCTACACCCTCATGACCTAACCACCTCCCAAAGTCTGACCTCCTGATTCTACACATTGGGGGATAGGGTTTCAACATATGAATTTTGCAGGAACACAAGATTCATCCTACAATAGAGGAGTTGAATATTTTCCCAGTTGATTGCACATATTTCAAAAGGATGTTAATCCTTAAGATTATTGAGATGTGTGCATGGTGAAGTAGTGTAACTATTTTGGATGGCACACTTGATGATGTCTATCAGTTCTCAAGGTGTGCGTATATCTTTGCTCACTAATTCTATTTTTGGAGATTTATCTTACAGATATATTTCATACAAGTATACAAAGGTAATGTGCAGGGATGCTTACTGTATGTTTTGTTTTATTTTGTCATAGCAAAAACTATAAAACAATCTTAATGGTAATGAATGAAGTAATAATTAAACAAATTATTCTCTATCTGTTCAATAGAATTGCTTTATAGAATAGAAATAGAGTAGGATCTATCTACACAAATTATCATAGATGTCCATTAAATTTTGTTAAATATGTAAATGGATGTTAATACCTCTCTTGAAAATATCTGACACTTAAAATTGATTACTTTTAAGAATGTCTATGCTTATTTATTAGTATATATAATTTTGTACTGTTTTTAAAAAGATGCATTATTTTTCAGTTTAACAACTTTTTATAGCATGTGTGGAATAGGAAGTCACGATTCTTCAAGTTTGCAGCTACCAAGTGAATGATCTCATGTTACACAAATATCCGTTGGTCATAAGACCTGTGAGAGCACATGAGAAGAACAGGTACAAATAGGAAGATAAAATGAGGTTAGTTATTACTTACCACCATATGAATCAAGGAAGAAGAGGAGAAGTAAATATGTTTAAAATTTATCACTTTCTAACATTTAACTTAAACAGTTACAATATGTCTACCTTAAATCTGTATCAAGATAGGAGTGACCTATAGGGTTTTCACCTCAATTTAGAAGCAAGCCAGAGAAAGAGCGATTCTCTGTCCTGAAAGAGCTTGTGATTTCTGTGCTATGTGTAGGGACATGCAGACAGAATCAGATTTTAAATGAAAGGAAGATTAGTCCAGGAGCAAAGAAAGTGCAAGAGTGAGGGACATCAGGTAAGTTTTAAGAAAATTGTTAGATGATTTTTACAAAATAAATAGATTACATTCAGAATTGCCTAATAGGACATTATTTTATCCTTGGTAGTAATGTGCTGATTTTCAATTTTTCTGCTCTTGCTGTTTAGAATTGAACCTTTTGAGACTCATATCCACACTTTGCCTTGAGGAGCCAGGAATCATAGGTTAATAGGAAATTAGAAATCAGTGACTGCATTCCACCTGAGAGGCTCTGCATTCCTAGCAGCTGGCCCTACCTAGAGTGGAGAAGGTCATGAAAATGAGTTGGCATATTCCTTGATTTGGTTACAGAATATGATGGGGCCTAATCTAATCATACCTGTGGACATCTTATCTGAGTGTCACCATCATATATTTTCACTTATAATCCTATTTATCACATTTTTAAAAATTGCTTTTGAGAACTTGATGTTTTCTGGGTCTTATTTCTCTTTTTCTCGCACGTCAGCACCAGTAACTTGCCAGTAGTTCACCTGGTGAGCTTTAGGAGGGCAAGTGCTTACCTCCTGGACAAATGGTGTGATGACACAGTCATGGAAGGGTCAAAGTCTCTCAAAGTCATGCTTATTTTCTCTAAATCCTTTTGCCTGAGTAAGATCTTGAATGAAGCTGCAGTAGAATGAAAAATGAAACCTAAATTTAACCCCTAGAGTTTAGACGTTAGGTAAAATTCCATTGCATTGGAATAGTTCTAAGCAAGCAATTTGTTACCCTTTATCCTTTAGTGGAACTGATGAACAGGTGGTTTTCAGAAGATCACTCAGTATATTTAGCTGCTGAAATTTGAGCAACTCATGGTCTGATTGGCTGCTCCTGCCACATGATAATTCGAAGCCCAGGCACCAAGCAGGCTCTTGCCTGGGGTTCTCAGGAGGGGAGAGTTGGGAGAGGATTTGCTGCTGAGGAAGTTTATTTGATAGCTTGAAGGTAAGGCCTGTTTATGTCTTTTTCTCCAGTGTCCTCTCAAGAGATGTTCCACAGCTTCCCTTGAGTATTTTTCAAAGATTGGGGTCCTAACTGGGGATGATAGTGATGGAAATGTGATCAGGAATGCTTATAATCCTATTGCCCTACAAAGGCCCTATTAATATCTGATCAGTCCTACCCTGACCAACTTATTGCTTGACCACATTGGCTGTCTTGTCCAACAATGTGCTTTCATTTTTTGCCTTTTTTTCCCTAAAGATATTAGTATGAAAAAGGACCTATGTCCTACGTTCCTATATTTATCCTGTTCTGTTGGGCTTCATTGGCCTCAGATGCAGGGGTGGTTTCACTAGCTTAATAAAACCAGCCACTGTGGGGTATTGGTTTACACACAAGCATCTCTGGGCGAAGGGACAGCTGCTTCAAGCCATCATCATCTTGTATGGAGGGCCCCACTTGCTGGCGTCAGACTGAAAAGGCCTTGGGAGATCCTTTCGTTAGTTCCTGAATTAGAAGCTTAGGCCAAAGACCTGTAATCTTGTGTGTACTCCGACCAATGTTTAAAACTTTTTTCTTTCCCCCTTCAGGGTTGAACAGAGCTACAGAAACGAGAGAAAAAAATCCGTCTAAAGCCAATGGTTTTCCGGAAGAAACTAACCCCATTGCCTTGAGGTTTCTATTTTTCTCTTACAATTTATCGACTGATTTCTTTTATGTGTTCTAATACGAAGGGTGAGATAAACTACAGCATGCTAGAGCAGTTCAGAACTCAGTTGGCCCCTCTGACAGTTTGGTGCTATGAGGGAAAATTCCAACTTCTAAAAGCCAAGCTGACCTTCCTTTTCACTATGAGTTTTGTTTGAAAATGCTTTTTTCTCCAAGTGTTTAGAAATTTAAATTCTCAGTTCCTGGAGTCCAAACTCTCTCACTCGCTCACCTTAGTTTCCATGTTCAACTTTAACTGGATCGATAGTGTAGAAGTAGCAATATTCAACATGTTACTGAGGGAATAGGGAAAAAGAGGTTTGAGGCTTCCATTGTTTAGGTCTGTATTTTAAAGGTATTCTCTCCTTTAGCCTGCAAAAAATGTGTGCTTATGTAGATTAGATGGATTTTAACTATTTTTTATAGTATTATAAGATCATTTCTGTCCTGGGGATAGACGCTAACATATTTTTATTTCTGTGGAATATCGAAAGTTTGTAGGTGCCACTACTACTCTGGGAAAATGGCAGATGATGAAGAATATGAGGAGGTGGTGGAGGTAAGATGAAAACAAAAAACAAAAACAAAACCAAAAAACGCCCAAAACAGTTCTGACAGCAAAGTAGTCCATGTAATGACAAAGCTGTGTAGGTGAATCGATCATTTAAAAAAAATACCTTGTCAATTATAACCTCACAAAGAGTCATCATTAAAGCTAAGAAAGGAATATTTTATGTTGAGTTTCACTATAATTATGTGGGATTTAGAATTGAAAGGAAATACTGCTGCTTATCACTTTTGCTTTTCTTTAAAATCACAAAAACAAAAACCAAAGCCTGGGGAACAGGCAGGTCTTACTCTTGTCTCCAAAAATGGCTTTCTTTCCCCCCTCCCAACACCAATGGCCAAAGGGACAGAGGTGATGCTGAGAAAGTTCTGGAAACTGAACTGTTTCTTAGTATCTGCATAGCAATAGAGGAAAAAGAACTCAGTTCTCCTTGCTTCAATTTGTTGATTGCCCATCTATCTATAGGGTGATGTGGGTTACATATTTAGAATCATCACATCTATGAGATTTTATATATGTATGTGTGCAAATATAGCTATAAACACATGGGATATGCTCACGAAGGTCAAAAGTAATAGTTGAAGCCACTTTCCCACCAACTTTATTGTATTTACCCAAATAAGCAAAACTAGCTTGTGCTTTTGAAACTTGAATAAGTATGAAGATCTTAGTGGGTATCTTAACAAATTTCCTCTACATCATTGGTGGAAATTTGACATTTTATAAAGTCATTATTTTATATTTGTATCAGTTTATTTTGATCATGTTATAGAATTGTTTTCCCTACCAGTTCTTACCTTCGGCTTCACATTCTAGAAACAAAAATATAAAGGCTTGGGGCTGTAGTCCATATACATTGGCAGGAATCTGAGAGTGCTTAATAATTTCTAATTAATTACAATGATCTAAATATGGCTCTTGGATGCAGTTTTGAAAATATGTGCTTCCCCCCCACCAGTGGTGCTGGGAATTGAACCCAGGGCCTTGTGTATATGACACAAGCACTCTACCAACTGAGCTATGTCCCCAGCCCAATCTGTGTTCTTTATTAAGACTGAAAGTAACTATAAGAGCCACCCCAAACCAAATTCTAGATGAAAGTGCCAAAATTTATCTATGGAAAACTATTTTAGTGACCAATTTCTATTTAGATGACAGAGAAGATTTAAAAAAAAAAAAAACAAAATGAATCTCATACACTACAGTATTTGGTCTCTGACTTAAATGCTTATGGTCACATCTTCCATATTGTCACAATAGTATTCTCAATATTTTCACTAGTGAGCATTTTATGTAGGTCTCCAAGGATCAGAATTATCACTATCAGACACTAAGATAATTATAAATTAAACTGCGTCCCATATTATGACAATATCAGGAACACTTTTTAGCCTCCTATTAAGTATACCTTGACTTTCTTAAAATAGTTGTGTTCATTTGTCATTGGAAATTGTCCTCAGTGCAGGACTTGATTGACTTAACAAGTCATGAAAGTGGAAGGGTCTATTTTTAGGCATCCCATCCATGCCATTTTGTCCCCATTACTTCTTCTGGGTCTGACCAGCAGGTGCTAGACTAATAGACTGCCCACCAGTGAGTGTTGAACTGAGGTCTCTTTGGTCTCAAAAAAGATCATGAGAATGGGATGGTGGCAGATTTGGGAAAATTGGTCAGGGAAGAGTTTAAAAACAGAGGAATTAGCTTTAAAAATATATCTCCTAGGGATCTTGGACATCTGAAATAAAATTTTACTGTCACTCTTAAACTTGGAAAGAAAAAGAAGTAAGGATGGATGTACTCTCTAATTAGTGGCACAGCTCTTTAAAAAAGAGTGAGACTTGGCACACCAGTTAATGCCAACCATTTGGATAATGCTGCCTTTTAAAAAGCTTATTTCTAAGATATATTTACCAATTTTGAGAGCCCAGAAAGGTAAGATTGGATGGCTCCCAAAGAGCTTCTTTTTCTTGGATGCTAAGAAAATCCAGAATACTTGGGAATCATTCACTGTAGTTTAATATTTCTTTTCAAGTTACTCGTGCTTTGTGTGACCAAAGAAATGGCTCCATGTGGCATCAATATCAGTATTTTCTAAAATGTCCAAGTGGTATTTTTCATGCACTGAAGTCACAAGGGTAAAAGAGCAATTCTCTGTGCTGTAAGACTGTATGATTCCTTTTGCTGTATGTAAGGATATGCAGGGGGATAGAAAAGATCTGTAGTAAAACAAAACAAAAAAACATTAGGCAAGTTTTATACAATTGTTACTGCCAGTGAAATAGAGCAGGTGGCTTTTGATAAAGGTTAACTACTTTGATGAGAGTTTACTGAACACAAGGGTAGAACAAGAGAGGCCATTGAGGAAAATTTTGCAACTCTTTTTCCCTCCCCTTTCCCCAGTATATATTTTGGTGTCAGAAATAAGAGAAAGGAAGCAGAAAATCTTATGTATTTTTTTGGCTGAGAAAATGAGCCAAGAATTTCATTTTTATCCCTTTCCTTGTGTATCTTGGCCTAAATGAGCTTTGCCTTCTGTTTGCCCAGCAGAGCTGGGTGAGGTGGGGCAGGATTCCACTCTCCTTACGCATCTAAAACAAAATGTCAGCCGGTTGCTATCTGCATCTATTTATTGCTAGTGATGTCAGAAGTAGAACAAAAGTAGACTTATTTTCAGATCCAGGCAGCAGGGACCTTGTAGCCATCCGTGGCAAATGGCAGCCCAACTGCCCCACATTTTGTGTGGAGTCTTCTCCTTTTTCCTTTCTTACCTTGGCCTTTGTAGATTGTCTTCTTAGCACCTGTTTAGGACCATCACTCTATTCCCCCCCCCTTTTTTGTTGGTGCATTATAATTATACACGATAGTGGGATTCATTGTTATATATTCATAAATGCATATGACATAACTATAATTTGGGCAATATTGGGGACGATCCCACTATTGAAAACAGTCTTCCCTCCAGAAATATGCTTAGTATCCCGGGGGATAGAGGAATAATTGAGATGTAGATATGCTCTTGGATCTTATTTCCATGATCGCCCTTTAAAATTTTATTTTAACATTGAGGTCTCTATCTTATTTTGTTAGTAAACAGCCTTAGTGTAGTTTCTCTTTACCCAAACCACACACTCAAGATATTGTTATTGTATTCTTCTCTAGCAAATTCTGTCTGGGGTACAATAAGAAACAACGTTGCATATCCCAGGAAAATATCTTCCCCTGACTAAAAACCAACCTCATCACTGCATCTTTGCAGATGTCATTTACTTGAGCTTTCCTAAAGCTTCGTGAGGAGAAAATGGGCCCCAGAGTGTGAATAGGCTCCCTTACTACTTCCTTCCCACAGATATTCTAAACCAACTAAGCTAGTGATGCTACTAAAGGCTCAGCTGAGGTTGGGGGTGGTGGTTCCTGATCGGGTTCTCACGACCATGCCTTTATGCTCTATTTGTAGTACTACACAGAGGAGACAATTTATGAAGAGGTGCCGGGAGAGGTAAGGCCCAGTCCACACCTGCATGAGCCACATCCTCGCTGAAGTGGAAAGAGCCCTCTCTTTCAGATCCTCAGGCCACAAAGATGGTAGAAGGGAGTATCTGAGGGAAGCTCACCCACTTATCTGTGCCCAGAAGTGGTTGGTAAAAGAACAAACATTGCTGTTTGACAGGTTATCTCACTGTTTTTACTATTCGAAAAGTCAGAAGCAGATGGTTCCTCCCATTGCTCATAGGGTATTTTTTGTGTGTGTGTAAATGTTGCTGATTAGGCCAAGGCCAGTGGCTATCATCACTGTATAATAACCTTGGACTTGTGAGTGACATAGGGTCCCTAAGTTGCATTGTATAGAGTTGAAGGATACCATCTGTGCACCAGGGATTGTGCCTCTAAGACTTTGTCCAGGATGATGCAATGAAATGTTACTGGAATTTTAGCACATTAGAAATTCTGAGAAAGCCACTCCCATGAATAGTCAAACTTGGAACCTTTTTTTAAACACCAAGTTGAAATACCTCTCTCATGCTTCATTTTCTGCATGAAGCTGTTTCTCTTTGAGCATGACACCTAGTGATGTGGATGGCTAACCATGAGGCCTGTTCAGAGAGCCTGTGTTTACATAAAAATTAACATCTGCAGATGCTATAAATTGGTTGGTTATTCATGGTCAGTCATGGATTAGTAATAATGGGCAGAAGCAACCAATTAGCAATGATCCAGCAATACTAGAGGGACTTTTCATGAAAGTACAACTTCCTTATTAGGTTTCTCTTTTCATGATTGATGCCAGAACTCCTCCTTTGGTACAGATGATATTTGCTCTGAAGGAAATGATACTGTGAGATGCATTGAAGACTTGGCTGTGTACCTTCTTTTCTTACATACCATATTTTTAACCTTAGTCTAGATTCAAACTTTGAATCTTAGTTTCTTCCACTATAACCTGTTGTAAGAACCCATAATTTCCCACCTACTGTATACATAGGACTGTTGTGAGGATAGTTATCCCATTGTGTTGTCTTTATTATTCTTGTCCATCTAATTATTAGTGTAAATGACACTTGAGTTCACATTAACTCAGCCAAGAGAATGGTAAATACTTATGACACTTATACCATTCATTTTTTAAAAGTTCATTATTCTTCATCTCATTATACACTGAAGAATGCCTGAATGCTTTCCGAAAATGCAGCTGATTTTTTTCTTTATTCATTTAAAAGTAAATGTTAAAGTAAAAAAATCTGAGCTTTATTCAGGTGTCTTAACTTTAATTCTCAATCTTAAATTTTCTTTTATTTTATCCAGACAACTTAAAATTTCAGATGTTTATGAATGCTATTTCTAATTTATACTACCTCGAAGTTTGAGTGTCTTTCTGCAAATGCAATTTTAAGGCAATGTCGCAGTTGGCATTGAGATTTATGTAACATAACATGCCTTCATACAGATATAGTGTGTGGCTTCCTGCTTTGGCCTGTTTTACACATGGAGAAGTAACACCAGGAATGTAATCTGACTTAAAGAATAATATATACCAATACTGTGGCACCAGTTTTTACTTTCATAACAATGTTGAATTGCATGTCAAATTTTCAGACAATAACAGAAATCTATGAAACCACAACAAGGACAACATCTGACTATGAGCAATCGGAAACTTCCAAACCTGCCCTGGCACCGCCAGAGCCGGCAAAGCCAGTGGAGAGGAAGAAGGTCATCCGGAAGAAGTTGGACACTTCCAAGTTCATGACCCCCTACATTGAACATAGTCAGAAAATGCAGAATCTTTTTAGCCCAGTAAGTATCCAACTCCTACTGAACTGGTTTTATTATTGAGAAGTTACTCATCTTAACTGACTGTTTTGGATGCAGGCTAGATTTTTGTTTCTCAATGCTATGTGAAACAAAAACTTACTGTGCAGAAACACAAACTCCTTTCTTGTGACTCTTGAATTTCCTTTTAGGTATTCATTTGTACCATTGCAGCATCAATGCAAATTATTCCTGAAAAATAAGCATAAGGTCAATTACAAAGCATTTATTGGTACTTAATCACTCCTTGCCAATCTTGAATAATGAAATCATAAATATAGACTTCACTGAGGTCCATTCAGGGAAGCTAGAAAACCTATTTAAACTATGAGCAGAATAGACTCTTAAATAGAGTACCTAACAGAATATAAAATACTCTCTAAGGTGTATGCCATGAGGAAGAACTTGTAGTTTGGAAAACCAAGATCAGACTGGAAACTCATTTGAGATTGAGTATCAGAATGTTTGACTATACCCTAGAACCATGGTTTTAACCACGATTGCACAGTGGAATCCCCTAGGAGCTCTAAAACTGCTGATGCTTAGGTTGTTTTAGTTTAATTCGGTCAAGGCTTATGTCTGTGCAGAAGTATCTTTAAAAGCCTCCCAGGTGATTCTCATGTACAGCCCAGGCTAAAAATCATTGTGTTTATCGTTTCTGGTCCTTAAATTCCCATGTACAGTTCTATAAGTTACACTGGTAGCAGATTTAGATCCATTTTAATGCATCTTATTTGTTGATTTTTTTTTTTTTGAGATCTCACTTGGTAGTTTGATTGCATGTACTGTGGGGCCTTGAGAAACTGAAATATAGATCAGGGAAAGATTGGCTTACATAGGACTAAAGTTGATGTCAAAAGTGTCCTGTTGTGTTTGGCCAATTAATATTTACTTTGGGTTAAGTGTTAACTTCTGGCAGCTATTGAGTAAAATTGTACTTCACATTCTTGAATGATCTAAGACTTAGGTTTCTAAAAATCCAAACTTCTTTATTACTGCAATATTCAGCAAAGATAGTAAATTATTTTGTTAATTTATTGCCATAAAATCTCATTAATTCAGTCATTACAAACCTAGAATTTCTGATGTTTTGAACAGAATGTCAGCAAAGTTCTATAATATTTCAAAAGTGGTTAGTAACCAAATCAATAATATAATTTAGATTGTTGACTATTCTGATCAAGAATACTCTTTGAAGTTTTAATAGTGATAAATTATGCATGTTGTTAAAGCAAGAATTCATTGTATAGTTAGCAGAAATAATAAAATTGCATTCCATTTCAAAATATTCCATAATTTAGACTTTTCATTAATTCAGCAGTTGTCTCAGCTATCTAAACCACCGAGGTTTAGCTGCAACTTCTGAATTGAATATTTTTGCATTGTAATAACAATCAAATCTTTTCAGACTTAACTCATTTTCTATATTTATTTTCTAATATAATTGAGGTTCAGGCTTTTTATATGCACAAACAAAAAAGTTTGAGAGACTCATTTTAGGGCATTTCCAAGACAATAATCTCTAACAAATTTCCACTATTTCCAGGACCCAATCATGTTTAAGGGGAATGATTAACAAATCTATTTTAGTTTTTGCTGAGAGGATATGGGCCAAATAAAAGCTCTTATAACTGATAATTGGAGGATGGAGGATTTTTTAAAAAAATGAGATGAGGATGAGAGTATTGCCTGACATTTCTGTTGCTGTCTTATCAGGTTCTAGGTGAATATCTGATTTTTTTCCCCTTTAGAATAAATACAAGGAGAAATTTGAGAAAGAAAAAGGACAGCCATACGCCAGTACAACCGATACTCCAGAACTTCGCAGAATCAAGAAAGTGCAAGACCAACTTAGTGAGGTGGGCTGTGTGGCTGAAATAAAGGAGAGAGATATTTTGAAAATACATCTAGCACTGCACTTTAAATATGTGTAGAGAGAATAAGGGATCGAATTACTGTGAGCTGGTCCAGAAATCTAGAGAAAGCACTGTCCATAGATTATGTCACTGTAAACAGGAACCCAGAGACTTCCGTAAGCCTGGCTCAGTGGTGAGCTTAAGAGGAGACTGAGGTGGAGGCTGCAGTCCTCCGCATTGGAGCACAGTGAGGCTGTGAAGGAGCGGGCTGGAGACTCATCCAGGAAAGCAAAGAGTAGATGCAGGTGCTGTGTCAGTCTTTCTCCTAGATTCAGAAACTTTGCCTTGTGATACAGATCTAGTCATTGAGTTAATGATCTTTGTTGATTAGTTATTCTTTAATATTCTCATTCTCTTTAATATTCAATGTTCAAGCTCGTTGTAACCTATAAATGCATTATTTCTGCAGGTTAAGTATCGAATGGATGGTGATGTCGCTAAAACTATCTGTCACGTGGATGAAAAAGCAAAAGATATTGAACATGCAAAGAAAGTGTCGCAGCAAGTCAGTAAGGTGAGGTTGTGGTCTGGGTGACTGGGATATTCAACAGCATGTATGTTTCCTCTGCTTATCCTGGAGGAGGAATGAATGGGCTGATCCTGCTCACCAGTTCCCAGGCAGTCTGAACTGAAGGCCCACACACATCAGGGAGGCTCCACAGATAACTGAGTTGCCCACAGGTAACTACAGGTGGATTGAGGATTCTGTGACCTGCCCAAAGAGGCAGCTGCAACTTAGCTCTGGGGGCGCTGCCCAGAATGTAGTCCCAATGTCCTGAGGGCTCCTCTTATTTATTTTTTAGGAATTTGGGGAGCTGAATATCTGAGAAATTTCCTAACTTCAAATGTGGGCAACTCATTCAAAACCAATTTAGAATTTACAAGTCAAAAGAAACATGTCTGCCACCCAACCTGAGTCATGACTGGTTGCAACCTTTGAAAGGAATCTGTAAAGACTCAAAATCATGAATTAGTCCAAAAATTTGTAAGCAAAATCTTACTAATTAGGGGAAGGGCCAGTAGTATGTGGACATGGTCAGCATTTTCCTGGAACCCATCAACAACTTTCACAAGAAGCCACCTTCACTACAGTTCTTCTGTTGTATAAATTCTGACACTTTGGGTGAGACATCTAGACATAAGTCTTCTGCTCTTTCTGTCTAGGTTTTATATAAGCAGAACTGGGAAGATACCAAGGATAAGTACCTGCTTCCCCCTGATGCCCCTGAGCTTGTTCAAGCCATTAAGAACACAGCCATGTTCAGTAAGGTAAGAGGCTCTGCACCTCCAGCTTCCTTTGTCATCCTACCACAGAAGTTTATAGCAACCTGGTACATTCTTGACAATCCAAAATATATCTCCCCAATCTTTTTGTGAATAGCCTTGAGACATGTAGGACTGCAGAGTGGGCCTTGTTAAGGAGGAACCTTGGCTCCTCTCAAGGAACGCTCTTGGGCAAAGGGGCAGAGAATCCTTTGGGACCCTGAGAACCAGCTAGAACATGAATGGAGAGAATGAAGACACACCTGAGAACCAGCTGAGAGATGGACAGAGTACTATTTTAATTTCTTCTGTAACTCCTGTGCTATACTTTGGATATTCCTGCATAACCCTATTAGAACTTTATTTTGTGGCAGAAACTATGGGAAATGCTTCCTGGCTTTTGACACTTGTGTTAGCAGTCATTTCAAGAAGCAGGTAATGTTACAGGAAGGAGACAAATCAGACACATCTGCCCCTCTGAAAACAAAATTTTCAGGAAAAGCAGGAAAAGCTGTTAATAAAAATGACTTGGGTTTGAGGGAAGGGGGATTACTATGAATCTCATCTGTCTCTGCTCTCAATTTGCCTTAGGTCCCTTAGGCCCTTGATGAATGAGTTCAAAATTGTGTACTTTATGTGTGATCACATTTTTTCATAACTTTTCACACTTTTCTGATTTAGAAACTGTACACTGAAGACTGGGAGGCAGACAAAAGTTTGTTTTACCCATATAATGATAGCCCGGAACTGAGGAGGGTTGCCCAGGCCCAGAAAGCTCTCAGTGATGTAAGTGAACTGGAGTTGGCTCCAGTGGGGTGTGTGGAGTCGGGGAAAACTGGAATTACACCTTCTGGCCAGATGTTCACTGAAAGTCTTCTTAAAAAAAGAAAAAGACCACGTGCCATTATTGCAGAAGAATACTTCCAGAATCATCATTTATAATATCTAATTTAAGTTCGATATAGTATATGCTTTATATTAGGTATAATTTAGTACAATCCTTTCTTCTAATAGGTGAGGAACTTGTGCCTAAGATCCCTAAGAATATATAGGTAGGTCACATAGTGGCAGAGCCCAGACTTATGATCCCCAAACCAGTGTTCTTCCCACTAGATCAGGTGTGGTTCTTCTTGGCTCTATTTGAAGTTGTTCTGTGACAATGGAGTGGCATTATTTTAAACAGCTATGTAATTGCAGCCACCTTCACAAGTTTATTGAGTAAGCAGTATTATAGAGGAGCTTTGTGTTGCTGTCTTGGTCATCAAGTCTGAATGGTATTATGTCTTGTCTCTGCACAAGAACTGACGGATGACTTATTGAAACACGTGTGTGTGGTTATCCCACAAGGAGCTCTGAGCATTGGTGTTCGTAGAAGACATTTCAAAGTTAACAAAAAATCACCAGTCCCACTTGACAGAATCTTAATATTCTAGTCACTGACAATTGTGTTAGATGAACTTGAAAGAGCTAAGAGTCCTTAGAATTGAGAGCCCCACTCAGGCCTAGCTCTTGCCCTTGTTTTGAGGCACTTTACTTCTTGATCCCTGGATTTGCTGGAAGTCATATTGAAAATCCAAAGACTCCTGCTCTAGGTTTTAGCAGAGTCCTGTATTATAAAATGACATATTACTTCTTGTTCAACTGTTGAGTTAGACCCTTGAAACTTCTTATATTCAATGTGGACTTGAGCTACTTGAGACCTAGTGAGATTTACTTCCAATGGGTTCTAGGGTCCCATCTTGTCCTGAACTAAAGTTTACATGCTAATTTGATGATGCCTCCAACTTTTGAGGTCTAATTTGTATTGCCTCTCATTTAATATCACCTGCAAATTTAGTGGACACATTTTCTATCCCACTCTCCACATGATTAGAATAAACTCTTATCTTTCCTTAGGGCAGGTAAGAAAATAAAGAAGGTATAAAAAGATCCTGAAGTCACATAGTACATAGAGTGTGGGTACTTCCTTCTAAGATGAGCTTTTGATTCTGTAGTTCATGAATTCATAACAATGTTATGAGCCTTTAGCAAGAGATTGGTTATTATTTACTGAGCGTTTATTATGCGTGCATACCTTGTAGGATAGAAAAGTACTACAAGAAGTGTTCATATTTTCCTCTGAGAATTTATAATTAGGTTGATAAGATGATTGTGTTATATGTCCAACAACAAGAAAAAAGTGAAAAACAAAAGACAATAGTCTAATACCTTCTACAAGAAAGGACACATAAGTAAACAGAGAAGGCCATGTGGAGGTGGAGGTGGATCCAGAAGGGCTAGGAAGTGATGAAGAAGAAAGGCATCCCAAGTAGAGACTGTACTTGAATAGGGGACAGAGGTGAAATGAGTGTGGATATTATGAAATGATGAAAGTGAATGGTGTGGGTGTGAGGTTGCTGGCAGCAGGACCTTAAAAATCAGACAAAACATCTTTGCCACAATAGGGAGGCCATAAGCAGCATCATTAGATGCTTGAGAGGAAAACAATGTGATAAAAGAATGTGGAGAAATTTTGATAGGCAGTGTGGTGAGTTGCGACTAGAAACAGTGATAATTTGTAGAAATCTATTTTAGTGATATAGATGGATTGGATGATGGGGAGTAAAGAAGAAGAAAGGAATTGTAGTAAGAATTAACAAATGTTAATGATATTGGATACTGGAAATGGAGAGAAAGGAGTCATAGATGAGTTTATGACCATAGATAGTTGGTCAGTGTGAATGGGGTACTCCTGGTAATGAAGTACTAAGGGAAAGAGAAACAGATTTGACTTCATGGAAGGAATATTCAGAATAAGGCATCCTATGAATACAGAGAAATTTAGAATGCTGCAGAGATGAGAGATTAGGATAAGAACTTAATATTGAAAAGTCATCAGAGCAAAAGTGGTAGCTGAAGACTTGAAGTGTACCAGGGAGGCAGAAGAGTACAGGGTCATGGGCAGAGTGTTGGAGGACACCCATACTTAGGACATCTGGAAAGGAGCCAGCAAAGGATGAGATCAGAGGAGTTGAAGAGAGACCAGGAAATGCCATGTCACATAAGCCCAGGGAGAGGTTTCCAAGAAGACACTTAATCTCCTGTATCTCCCTTTATCCATAAAACAGAGGAAGGATTAACTCCATAGCTCTCTTGTCTTATGGACTTCAAACAATTGATTTGGCTACATTTTTTGAGATATCATAATACAGAAGATAATAAAGGAGTATATATAATAATGAAATCTTCCCTACTCTTCCTCAGTAGGACCTTGCAGTTAAGGTAGAGCTTTTGTTTTGATTGCAGACCAAGTGTGCACTAAGTATCAGATTATCAACATGCTATTAATCCTGTTGTCAGCACCACGAACTTCTACAATGATCAGGCATAGAGTCCTAAGCAAGCTTTTGCTCATAGAACATACCACCGGGTAGGCACGTAGGTTTTCTGCTAGAGGCTTAGATTTAGATGCTCCCCACCTCTCTCCTGTCTCTTCTTCCTGTGTCCATTTTAACTCTACTTACCATAGTTCCCTTATTATCTAAGTAGACAACATGTATTACAAATACCAAGCGAGTCTTTTTAAGTTGATCTATTTATTTTTTTAAACTCTCTCTTAACATTCATAACACTCTTTTCTTTTTTTTCATTTTTGGTGGTACTGAGAATTGAGTACCACTGAGCCACACACCCAGACCTTTGAACTGATCTAGAGTGCAAAATTCTAAACAGACAGAATTCTGAACAAGGTTCCTGAGAAATTAGGACTTCTAGATCTGACTTCCCTGAAGCTTCTTGACAGAATGTCATTCGTAATAAGCATTTCTCCTGTTTGTGTGTTACCTTCTCCCTAAGGACTTAGCCAGCCATGGAAAATTTCAGCTGGCCTATGCCTGAAACAAAGTCTTCACTTGCTTAAGAGAAATGCAGCTGTGGAATTTATGCCTTTTATGCATTTTTAAAAACTGTTTTTTATCCCAGGTGATTTGATGTTCACAAAAGCTCTTTTTTACAAGCACTAGATAGATAGGGTGAGATAGAGTTAAACTTGGTTGAGACATAAGGTGATTAGAACCATGGAATTATCAATCCTTTTTTTTAAATTAATAATACTGCCATGTGGAAGGAAAAAAGAATCTGTAGAAGTCTCACAGTTATGTGACAGAAGAGTTGAGATAATCCTCCCGTTCTCCCCTCACAGACTTGGTGTGTAAGACACTCATTCAGAAATCAATCATTGAACATTCCTCCAGTCAGGCACCATGCAGGCCACAAGCATTCCCAATGAGGGGACATTCCTCTACCATCCCAGAGCTCACTATCCAAGAAAAATGAGACATGTAGACAAGTACTTACAGTGTTACCTGAAGGAGGTAAAGCTCACCTTGAGTGGATCCCTAGAGAAGGACACTCCCATCTACCTTAGAGGGAAGGCTCATGACATTGAGTACTGGAGACGAAGGAGGGGAAGTTGCGCCATCCTGAGACATGGAGAAGCAGCAGCAGTTGTCAGACAGATGGGGAGAGAGTGGAGTTGGAATATTCCTGAGAGAGGAAGCAGCATACAGGAGGCCCTAAAGAATTAGACATATGTCTAAGGGCCAAAATTGGTAGGAGAAAATTCCAGAAGAGTCAGTAATAAAGAAAAAAAAAAAGAAAGAAAGAAAGGAGAACAGGAGTGAAAAGGATGCATGACTCATGAATACCAGATTTATTTTAAGGTGATAGAAGTCTTTTATAGGTTGAAGGGAAGTAGTTGGTGAAGAGGGGAGATTGAAGCTGTGAGAAAGGGAAGGGATGGTTGACAGAGAGGGGTGGGTACTGGAGGGAATGGTACTCAGAGTGCAGAAGCTGAGCCCTGTGGAAGGGATATGTCTCCTCGGAGTCAGGGCAGGTGGTGGAGGGGCAGGGGTGAGTTGGAGAAATGTAGCCTTTGTTTATAAAAGAGGAAGCTGAGAGTAAGGTAGATTGACTGGGGACTTGGATGGTGTTGGGGTTTTAGACTAGCTTCTGGGCATAGGGGCTGACCAGAGACATACTATGGGACGCTAAAGCTTTCTTGATGACAAGTGGCAAATGGATATCACAGAGTCCTACAGTATTGAGTACAGAGCCCGAACCAAGTTGTCCACAGAACATACAAGTGGGTAGGCACATAGATTTCAAGCTAAGTTCTTGGGTTCAAAGCTCCTTCCCCTGTACCTTCTTCCTGTGTCCCTCTTAGTTTTACAGACGTTATCATTATCCCATCCACAGATTTGTGTGATTTTCTTCTGTAACACTCAGCATCCTGGGCATAAGAACAGAAAGTATGTGATTATATTGATTCATAACTAGGGGCTTATTAAGTAGGTGGAAGAAAAGACAAGATATTGAGAGTTGAGGATGTTGGTTAAAAAGAAAAATTGAAATTATACATCATAGTGTGAAAACAAATGGAAGGAAGCAGATCTAGAGTCAAGAGTCCTGGAGAAGACAGCAGACTCAAAGACATAGAAATAACTAGCAATACTAGGAGCAAGGACATGTACTGACTAAAAGAACAAATTGTGGTAACATGGTACTAAAATTGAAGACTTCATACAAAGATGGAAACATCTTTTTTAAAAACAGGCCAATAAACGGAATATGAGAAATAGTGCAATTTTATATGACTCATGAGCATTCCTATCTTTTATTTTGTCAGATTACCTACAAAAAAGGTCACACTGAACAGCAATCTCAATTCACATCTCTGCCTGATCCTCCAGATATCGAATTTGCCAAGAAAGTAACCAATCAAGTGAGCAAGGTAAGTAAACAGAGCTGGAACACTCTTTTGGAAGCTCAGCTTAATGATTTCAATCATTTGAGAAAAAAACTACAGGTGAATTGAAGACAAAACAGAATATTTTTGCATGTGAATCCAAAACTCTATAGCAAGAGTAACACATCAATCTATACCACAAATGATGTTAATAAAAGTTTAGCCAACTTGATGTGATCATTTTAAATGTTAAAAGTCACCTTTTGAAAACAGAGCCTGTGGTCCTAATGCCACTTGACATTTTTACTTATGAGACTAATACCAACAGAGTCACTTGAATAACTGTACCCTTCCACAGAGGATCTGGGTTAATGTGGTGTGAAGACCCGGTGCAGTTTCATGCAATCAGGTGTGCACAAATAAGAATGCATGAGTTGGCACTCAGACAGCTTAGCTGACAGCAGTGGGCAGTGCGCTTCATAACTTTTAAGGCCCTTGTAAGCAGCTTAGTCTGCCTATATATAGGCTGGTAAACTAGCTCAGAGGAATGCAGCCCTGACAAGGAATGCAGAGACAAATGTTGAAGACTGCTGAATAGGCCTATGCTGAAGTTCTGTTTTAAATTGGTCCAAATCAGGCCACTTTCTCCTGGGATACTGCTGCTTTTAAATACCTTTCTTTGTCCTCGGTGGAGTTGAGTCTAGGTTTAGTTTCTGCTTGGATTTTCATGGAACCTCAAGATTTTGACCTTAAAAAAATTCTTTGGGGCCAGGCATGGTGACACATTCCTGTAATTCCAGTGACTCTGGAGACTGAGGAAAGAGAATCACAAGTTTGAAGCCAGCCTTAGTAGCTCTAAGTAACTTAGTGAGACTCTGTCTCAAAAAATATAAAGAGGGCTGTGGATGTGGCTCAGTGGTTAAGCACCTCTGGGTTTAATCCCTGATACCAAATAAAAAAAACTCATTATATAAAAAAAAAAAGCTGGTGGAAGGAAAAAGAGATATAGATGATGAAATAGCTTCAGTATCTGCTTTTGTGAACTAAACTACAGAACCAGGAGCTGTTTAGATAAAGGATCTAGAAAGTAGAAAGTATAATGAATTTTCACTAATAGGGAAAACACCAACCTGACATTTTTCCCAGGGCTAAGCAGAAGTTAAATTTAGAACTGCACAAAGAGATGTTTATTGAAAGTGTTGATATTTGAAACAAAATTGGGGAGGACGATTTATCCTTTTAAAAGAAAAAAAGTTGGTTTTTAAATGGTCATTTAGAAATAAAAAGAATATTTTTAATTTTTATTTAAGGCATATTTAAAAAGATGTTTTACTAAGGAAATATTCTTTTACCTTATTTGAATATACAGTGTTGGCAGTTTAAAATCATCACTTTCAAACCCCTCTGTAATCACTCTTTCTACCAATTTAGGCTTGCCATATTAGAAATTGTTTTTCAATCTTGTAACCACTAGTAAAGTAGGACTACTGGGCATTTGAAATGTGACTAATAAAAATAGAGTGTACTAGTCAAGTTGGGCTTCTATAACAAAATGCCATACACAGAGGGCTTAAACAACAGACTTTTATTTCTCACAGTTCTGGAAGCTGAAAGTCCAAGATCAAGGATTCAGTTCCTGGTAGGGTAGATAAGCCATCTTGTTGTTGTGTCCTTACATGGCAGAGATAGAGAGCTGTGTTCTCTCTTACCCTTCTTATAAAGGCATGACCTCACCTAACCCTAATTATTTCCCAAGGCCCCACCTCCAAATACTATCACATTGGGGGTAAAACCTTCAACATATGAATTTGGGTTGGGGGAGACTTTCATTTCATAACACTCAAAGTTCTATATGTGAGAAATATATAATTGGTCTTGAACACTTACTAGGAAAGAAAAAAAATAATGTGAAATACCTCATTTTTTATGATTGCATGTTGGAATGCCAATATTTGGGATATAAAGGGTTAAAATATATTATTAATTTCCCACCTGTTCCTTTTTACATTAAAAAACATGGCTAATAACATGGCCTTCCTTGTATGTCTATTGGGCTGCACCACTCTAGTTGAATAAGGCGACAGTATTGTATACTTTGAAAGCATTGCCAGACCTGGGTTTACCCCTGTGGAACAATATGAGCTAAGGGGAGAACAGCTGTGGATGAAGGTCACTGGATTTGACCATACTGACATTATTCATCTTAGTCTTATCCAGATTTCCAAGTTCTTAATGACTGTTATGCATCCAAAATAATAGTCATGTTGGGGATAAATGCTTGTGCTTGGCAGCACTCCATTTAGTAAGAGAGGCACATGGCTGCCAAGGGTGACTTATCTGCGGGGGCTCTTCCCTTCTCTTGAAGTCTTCCCCATTATCAAGCTACTCTGACCCATGTTCCTGCATCATCATGTCCTCTTTCCCTCCAAAAAAAACTCCTTTATTGACTCTCATGCAATTAAACACTTGGCATTCCCTTGCCAGATTATGTCTTCTAGATCCATCCTTTGTCTTATAGTTCAGATGGTAATGGTCACATATCTGCAAGAGTTATATTCATAGTTTATTCTGTTTACCAGCCTTCCTTATTATACCTGTCAGAAGAAATTATCTTACCTTTGTCTTTTAATAAATTAATCAGCTATATGCTAGCACCCTCTCCTGGTTCAGGTGCATGCTGAGCTCTAGATGCAGATGGATAGGCAAACAAAGTTGTTCATATCAGCAGACTATTTTTTTTTTTTTTTTTTTTGCGGTGCTGGGGATTGAACCCAGGGCCTGTGCTTGCAAGGCAAGCACTTGACCAACAGAGTTATATCTCCAGCCCAGCAGATATTCTTGATTAGGAAAATAGGTACCCTATACCCACCTGGAAGTGGGGTTCTAAATGCAACACTGGGAGGTCCCTTTAGTTCTTCTCTGCTTGCCTTTCTGCTCCCCTCAAGATTCACAATAGGAAAAATATAAGGTTTTAGGTTGGAATTCCCAGTTGATGCCCAATTAGAATCTAGAATTAAAAAAAAAAAAATCTTTCAGCAACACATTGTTACATAGCATGAAGCTCTGATCCTCTGAAGTGGGAACGGTATTGCTCTCGGGCCCAGGTTTGAGGTTGGCTGTGTTCATTCCTTCCCAGGAACACTGAGGCCAAGGTAGTTCACAACCATATACCATGTTCTCCATAGTGTGGTTGACCAACTTGAGGTAACTTCTACCTGTTGTTTTATGTGTTAGAGTCCAAGGATCTGAAAATAAAGAGGACATAATGACTCCCTTCTAGGCACTCATAGCCAAAGATTCAGGTGGGGTGGTGGTTGTGATGAGAAAGGGCAGCAATTCAATTTTGGAATGATTACATGTCTTATAAATTTAACATAAATGAGGCAGTCTTACTCATTAGCTTGCAAGCTGAATTTTACCATGATTGTTGCTTTCTGGACAACTAGGAATTTTGGTAAAGCTTAGAAATTAATGGCAAAGCTGGGCATGGTGACACATACCTGTAATCCCAGGGACTCTGGAGGCTGAAACAAGAGGATCCCAAGTTCAAGGCTAGCGTCAGCAACTTAGTGAGGCCCTAAGCTACTTAGTGAGATTCTGTCTCAAAATAAAAAATTAAACAGGACTAGGGATATAATTCAGCATTAAAGCCTCCCTGAGTTAAATCCCCAGTACCAAAAAAAAAGGCTAAGCTGGGCATGGTGGTGCATGCCTGTGATCCCAGCTAATTGGGTGACTGAGACAGGAGAAATGCAAGTTCAAGACCAGTTAACTTTGTGAGACCCTATCTCAAAATAAAAAATAACAAGGGCTAGAGATATAGCTCAGTGGTGGAGCATTTGCCTAGCACCAGGCCCTGGATTCAGCCCCTAGTACCATTAAAAAAAATTAATGGCTAAGTTCATTTAGCATGGAAATCTTGGGTTGATAGGTTTTATTGAGATACAGAGGTCAACTTCTGACTCTCTTTCCTCAAACATTGGGGAACATGTGCAAGTTCTGAATGAACTATTTCCCTAACCTCAGCAAGGGGAGTGCTCTCCCTCATCTCTCACTTTTCTCCCTTACCCAATCTTCCAGTTTGGTAAATTGTCACTACTCTGGAAGCTTCCTTGAAGGTATTTATTGAGAACCTAAGAACAACCTGATCAATATTTGAAAAAGTTGATCATTATTACTCAGTTTACTATCCTGTCAACTCCTGAGTTTTGTTTGTCTTAGTTTTTCTCTTTTTTCCATAGCAAAAATACAAAGAAGACTATGAAAAGAAAGTGAAGGGCAAATGGAGTGAGACACCTTGCTTTGAAATTGCAACTGCCAGAATGAATGCCGATAACCTCAGCACAGTAAGTAGGAAGGCCAGGGGTCCTGGCAGAGGGCCCTCTTCCTGCATGACTCCTAGCCACCTAGCACATCTTAACTAGGGCCAGAGAACTGGAGGTCCCTCTTCTTATCAACAAAACATGATGCAGAGTTCCTGTTTTAAAGAAATCCCACAAACTTTACTTAAAAAAAAATTTTTGATCAAATTCCATATTTTTACCTCAGTTTTCACAGGAACAAGATGGGGAGACCCTCTTATTGATTGCAAAGTGCAGTTGGTATAAGTTAAAGGGATTTGTTTGCATTTATTCTGTGTGAATCCCACTATTATGTGCAATTATAACGCACCAATGAAAATATGGAAAAAATAAATTTGTTCTTTGTGGGAAAAAAACTACATTTGTAAAATTGATTAATTTAGCTTCTTTTTATGGGACATTAGAAATTTAATTGTTCATTTTCTTCACTCTACTTCTTGCTTTCAAGAGCTCTTTCTTAGTAGTCAGAACAGGCCTTTCTAATTATTCTTCCAGCTTATTTTAATTGTTCTTAATCTCCGTTAAGTTGCCAATCATTTTTGCAATGTCACCATGTTCTCTGATTGTAACCTGACCTCTTAAACCAAGGGGTGTCTGGCTTTGGGAAATTTCTCATGCCCTGTGTCCTCTCATGTAAACCCTTGCACAGTTTGTTCTCCAGTATGTTTATTGTCTTACAGAGGAAATATCAGGAAGATTTTGAGAACATGAAAGACCAGATCTACTTTATGCAGACTGAAACACCAGAGTATAAAGTGAATAAACAAGCTGGGTTGGCAGCTAGCAAGGTATGGGGAACTGTTGATCTTGATGGTTTTAGTGGGGTAAATTTCTAATAACTCTGCTCTTATACATAATGAAAAAGGGGGAGTTTAAGGGGGGGGGCCATCAAGGTTGAGACCAGTGAATCTCAGGCATTTGAAGAGCAGAATGAAAACAGCAATAGCAAAAGGAGGTAAGTGCAGAGTTGAGAGAGAGTCATAAGCTGGAGAGCAAGTGAAGGGAGAAGGGAGTCATCATGGGTGCCAGGTGTTTTTGGAACAGATTTACTGACACCTGGTCATCTGAAGAGCAATTTGGTTCAGTCTGCTTGGAGAGGATCTGTGAGTGAATGAGAAGAGAAAAATTGAAGTGATTAGTATATTGAACTCTTTCAAATTATTTTCCTGGTAGGCAGGGAAGAAAGAAAGGAAATGGGGAAGTAGCTGATGGAAAAGTAGATGAAGAGGGATTTTGTAAGATAGGAGACAAAAATACCATATTTCTATGTCTATGGCCTCCAGTAGACAGGGGGCATGGGTTGATATTGGAAGGGGAAGAATGGCTGGAGTGGAATCCTTGATAGGTGAAAGGGGAAGCCATCAGGTGTTTAGGAGAAGGGATGACTTTGTCACAAGCCCTGACAGTTCACCCATGTAACAAAGGAGTCTTCGCATCCCAGATGTAGACAGCGAAAGAGTGGGATTTATGAATCTTGCTCTCTGGTCATTTCCATTTTTCAAGAACATACATAATTCTAGAAGGCAGAAAGGCTGTGTCTTCCATGCCAGTAGAGTCTCCCCTGTGATTCTGCAGGCTGCAGGATTGTGCATCTGAGTTTCAGCTGTGCGTCTCCCGCCTTTCAATACTAAGCTGATCCGTTCTGTTTTCTGAGGTTCTTAAATGTTGGGCAATTATCTAGGATTCCCCAAACTTCTATGATTATACCCATGAAAGAACGGCTTAGACTAGGGATCATGGTCAGAACCACAATCTTGTTCTACCTCCCACTGACGTGCTCCTGATGGGGACTTTTGGTTCTCCTCCGCCCTACCACCAACTTACTGCTTCTGCCATAGCTGAAATTAAAAGTGAAGGTTGGGAAGGACAAAATGACAGGGTGAGGTTGCCACCATGTTCAGACTACAGCTCCTTCCTCCTCCTCCTGCTGTACATTAAATGTGTGCTGCTCAACACACAGGTGAGGCATGAAAGAGCAGGTTGCTGATGCTTGTAGCTGCTTTTCTTCAAAACCATGTTGGCAGGGAGGCAGCTGGAGGGTAAGAGCTGAGTGAAGGTTCCGCAACAACAGACATCTGGGACCCGATGTGTTGTCATTATTTGTGTATCTTTCTCTCTCCCATTATTTATGTATCTTTTTCTCTTTGAGGGCTGGGACCATGTGTTATTCTTTCTTGTGTCTGTCTCAGAGCCAGGCACATAATCAACTCCCTATGGATATTTCTGAATGAATAAATGAATGAGAAGAAAAAGTATCTTGGAAATTTATGCAGTTTCTCTGCTGCTATTATGAGTTACTATGAGTATTTTGTTTATAAAATGTCAAGCTGCCATTTTTCTAAAAAGAAAATTGATTTGTGGAACTGTGTCATAATAACCATAATGGAGATGAGGACAAAAATAACTGGAGTTACTTTATCACTTTATTTCATCCTACAGGTAAAATATAAAGAAGACTATGAAAAGAATAAAGGGAAAGCAGATTATAATGTACTTCCTGCTTCAGAGAACCCACTTCTCAGGCAGCTGAAGGCGGCAGGAAATGCCCTAAGTGATGTAAGTATATTCTTCTCAAAAAGTGTTTTTTTAAACCTTGGCTGCAAAAATGATGTCTTTTTTCTTTCCATAATGACTATATATAAGCACAACTTTGCAAATACTCTAAGGCTATGGAGTAGCCATTTCAGGGGAATTAGTTATGAATACCTCTGAGTGGGATGTGCCTCAATCTCTGCAAGCCTGTGGATTTAGTTCAACAAGCAAGGAAATCCTCTTCTGGTTAAAAGCTCCAGGTGTGTGGACCTCTGTGGGCAAAGAACACAGAGATGTGCAGTGATTTGGACAGAGGCAGACTTTCAAAGACAGACCTTGACCCTAGAAACCATCATTGGCTGACCACAGAGCTTAAAAGATTGCTCCCTGTCTTGACAGGAAATTCTATTTTCTACATGTAGAATTAACAGCCCGACTAAGCCAGTAGATGTAAAACAGATTAGATGAAGAAACCTGAGTTTGGCATTTAAAGACTAATGGCCTAAGACCAATTTGACCCCACCCCAACCCCAATACACTGAATATGTGATCATTGAAGGCTTTTCCTTATGGTGGGTTTTATTAAGGTTTCTCCATATTTAATGATTTTGTGCATCTCTCTAGGTAGGTTGGTTGTCTCTTTGTTACCCTTGAATTAAGTCAGCACCATAGGAAACGTGTGCATGAGATTGGGTAAGGGTGGGGTGATGGGGCAAGTGAGAGGGTGCAAGTGGATCTGTCCAAAACGGTTCTGGGAAATCAATCCAAAACTTCTGCTTCTAAATGAAGGACATCTTTATCAAGCACGTACAATCCCAGGCTCAAATCTGCTTTTGTTGATGAAAACAGGAGTACAAACACATTTTAAAAGAATAGAATCATTTAAATTTTGAAAACCCAACATGAAAATGCAACAATGATCTGCTTTCACAGCTGTGCATTTAAAACCAATAATTGATTCATGTTGTTGTTCAAGCTAAAGATAAATCCTAGCAGAGAAGAAGAGTTAGTAATGACTCGTTGTTTGGATTCTCATATAGGCCTTATTTTTTGGCTATTTGGATAATGAGAGATTTTTTCTCCCTCTTGGTACAAGGAGGAAGAGAGATTGTGTATTTCTCAACCTATGTTAACTTCTTCATGAAGATTTGTTTAAAAAAAAAAATCATGTTCAAAACCTCCATGTGTGCCATTGGCACCCTCACTGAGGAAATTATGTGCATTGAGAGAGACAAAGAACAATCCAGAGATACCCAAGCATCTGAACTAAGGTCTTGGTTAGAGGTGGAAGATTGGTTTCTTAATTTTTTGAAAATGTTAAAGACTTAGCTTTACAATGCGTGCTAATAGAAAAGCCTTGTGATTCATGGCACCCCATATATGACTGTCAGTTTCTAAGACAGTTGACAGGCAATATCTTTTCTTCTTTTGTTTAGTTTTGGAAAATACGAGTGTTCTAATCAGTGTGGGAGTGACAGGAATCTATTTTAACTGATCTTTTTTTCTTTGACAGAAACTCTACAAGGAAAACTATGAAAAGACAAAGGCAAAGAGCATGAATTACTGTGAGACCCCCAAATTTCAGCTTGATACTGTGCTACAGAACTTCAGTAGTGATGTAAGCGATCCTACCATCACCCCGCAGTTCAAAAAGACCCATCATTTGATAAATTACTTAATCAATGAACAAATGAAATAAATTTTGTCTTTCAGACTAAATATAAAGATTCCTACTTAAAGAATATTTTAGGACACTATGTAGGCAGCTTTGAAGATCCATATCATTCACACTGCATGAAAGTCGCAGCCCAAAACAGTGATGTAAGTTCTGAGACAGTTGTTTGGCTTTCCAAATAGCACATGTTGGGGACATAAATACAACATTTGCATCTTTTTATCTACTTCTTTTTCTTCTCATAGAAAAACTACAAAGCAGAATATGAAGAGGACAGAGGCAAAGGCTTCTTCCCCCAAACCATAACTCAGGAATATGAAGCCATCAAGAAACTAGATCAGTGTAAAGATGTAAGTCTGCAGTGTGAACTTTGAACATTACTGTCCTCTGCAGTGTCTAGGGTCAAGATAGAGTTAAAATTTTGACACTTATCCAAATGTAAGCAAGGAAATTATAAGAAGCAAAATCTATCTTGTAATAGAGTAGCTATTTTCTTCTTTTGGCATTCACGTTTCAAGAGCTAATTCCAGCTCATTTTTTCTTAAGAAATGAGTTATCAGGACTCTCTGAGGACATGGGAAGGCTTTCCATAGCTGCAAGAGCATCCCCCAAACAAACTAATCTATTTAGGAAAATCAGTGAATGTTTTATTAGCTACCAGTGTCTTTTCTTTGAGGGGTAGAGTTCTGCCTTCTCAGCCCATAGACCACCTAGGATTTGAGAGGTGATGATAAACCATATCCCTTTGCTTCCTACAGCACACCTACAAAGTTCATCCAGATAAAACAAAATTCACTCAAGTTACCGACTCTCCAGTTCTCGTACAAGCCCAAGTCAATTCCAAGCAACTGAGTGACGTAAGTTCCTCTGAACAGCCAGGAAATTCACTTATAAGGGCGAATATTTTATAATTGTATGTAAAATCCAGTTTTATTTCTTTATTGAAGACCTGGGGATAAAAACCAGGGCCTTGGGCTGGGGATATAGCTCAGTTGGTAGAGTGCCTGCCTCGCAAGCACAAGGCCCTGGGTTCAATCCCCAGTCACCACAAAAAGAAGAAAAAAACCAAAAACAAACAAACCAGGACATCGTGCATGCTAGGCCAGGGCTTTAACACTGAGCTACATCCCCAGCCCATAAAATTCAAAGTCTTGTCACCTTTATAGGAAAGGTTATATAAATTTTAACAAGTTTAACTTTCATGCATTTGTAATCACCTAAAATATTTTCCTGTTTGGTTGCCTTCAATCTTCCTGTGCTTCATATTTCCCTTTTATAATTTGTGGTTGTTGTAAAAATCAAGTAAAAGGAGAAGTGTGTATAGCATTCAAGGTGCCTCAGATCAGGTATTCAACATATGGGATTTCTCTCTCCCAAAGAAGTTTCTGGTGTCCTTGAGACAATTTTTTTTTCATACGAGCTTTAAGTGTGAATTTCCAACCTTGTGTTAAAGGATAAAAATACAAGTAATCTCGGTAGATTTATGGTCAGAAATGAAGGGTCCCGTTAGAGCATCAGCAACCCTAATGCATGTGTGATACCCAGTGAAGCTTCTCCAGAAGCAAAGCATTGATGATGAAAGGAAGATGGACTGTGTGTCTCAGGACCTAGAGGTTCGACCATGGTGTGCATGGGGCAGGGGCAAGATGTGGGAAAGCCACCTTATTTAATGAGGGTCCTACCATGGTGACTCTGGTGGTATCAGCTGTCAAGGTCCAGCACACAGGCTCAACAATGCAGGGTGGCCTACCTGAGCTCTGGATCTCTCTTCTAATCTTAACAACTTTGTTCCAAAATGTACCATGCAAGAGAAGGTTTTTTTTTTTTTTTTTTTTTTTTTTGCGGTGCTGGGGATTGAACCCAGGTCCTTGTGCTTGCAAGGCAAGCACTCTACCAACTGAGCTATATCCCCAACCCAAGAAGTTTTTTAATTTTGCAAAATTCTTCTGAACTAATTGGTTCTCTTCTACCCATGCCCTACCCAACACCCTTCTCTCTTTTAGCTAAATTACAAAGCTAAACATGAAAGTGAGAAGTTCAAGTGCCACATACCTCCTGATACTCCTGCCTTTATCCAGCACAGAGTCAACGCTTACAACCTGAGTGATGTAAGTCCCATTCCCACTGTACCATGTGGGGTACTGATAACCAGTGTTCTTATTTTTGAATTGCTTCATTGCAGCTTAACACATATTTCAATGTTAAAGATGAAAGAACAGTTAGCATTTGTATCATGTTGATATGTCTGCCAGTGTGACTTTGAGTTCACCTTGTAAAATGTGTATAAGGCATCTTATAAGTAGCTTCATTCAGTTAGAAAATCTTAATAGATTTTAACCCACCCTAAAACTGCCACCTCTCAAGTATGCTTAATTGCAAATCTTGATGTTAGATCTTTTAGCCGTATTTTCATTTATACTGTGCCACAATTAATTTTTTCAAAACCTGACATTTTGGATATAATTTCATTTCATTTATTCCCCAGGCCTATAATGTCCTTATTTTACACAAATTATACTTTTTTCTCCATGTAAAAGAACTTGCTCTAATGAGAATACAGAGTAGTTAAAGGGCAGAAGGCCAGGTGTCCATTGCCATCTTTCATTTTCTGAGTTTAATTTTGTAGAAAAGTCAAATTACCCTTGGGGATCTCAATTTCTTCAATTCTATAAATGAATACTAAGATTACCAAGCATCAGTGAGTACTTTAATGATTCATGAAATAACCTTTGCAAAGGATTTAGAGATCAAATGAAAGTGATACCTTTATACCATAGAAAGTAAGCTAACTGTAGAATATTTGTGCCATTCTATAAAATATTCAGTATTTAGAAATCAAATATTAGTATGAGAACTAGAATTAATTTGATAAAAGATTTTCTAAGGGAAAGTAGAGAAGCCTGATGTTGGAGAATCAGTAGGTCCAACTTGAGAATTATCTGAAGTATGCATGATTTCCTGTATACAAGGGTCAGTTTGTTTGATATTTAGACAGGTAATAGTTACCCTTTAGCGTTTGAGTGGAATGATACACTTACCACTTTTGTGCCTGTTCTTTTGCTGATATTTTCCTGTCCAGAATGTTTATAAACAAGACTGGGAGAAGAGCAAAGCTAAGAAGTTTGACATTAAAGTGGATGCCATCCCCCTGCTGGCAGCCAAAGCCAACAGCAA
>JAJEJO010005159.1:3304-52789 GCA_020662805.1 Glaucomys volans | reverse complement strand
CACCAGCCAGCTAATGTTCCTCAGCCCCTGGTACTGGCTGTTCAGACCCAAGTTGCTTATACCTAGAGTGACTGAGCAGTCAAACACAACTTGGCAAGGCCACGTGGGAGCCTCGAAATGGCCCCTGGGTTGGCTTTGTTTTGGGAAGGACCTTCTGGAGACACCCAAACTCATTCCAGAGCAGTTCCACTGGGGTTCAGTTTTCAGCTCTACCCTTTGAGTCAGATCTCCACCTCCAGTGCTGGGCTAGCAGTCATTCATGTGTCATATGGTCTGCTGGGTCAGTGGAGGCTTTGGGGGTTCAGGGCAGAAGCATAGGACAGCTTGATTGAGCCCCAGGGAGCGAACAGACCCAAGTCTCCTGGTCCCCTCTGCATCATGCTCTGTGGCTCAAGTTTCCTTTGTGAGGGAGAGGGAGCCAGTCAAGAGGAGGCTGCAGCCTGGGCTCAGATATCAGCCCTGAGCATCCATCCATATGCACTCCTGAGCTCTGGGGCATTTCGGTTACACCATTTCGCTGACCAGGCGGATCTGCCAGGGCGTTCAGAAAACAATCATCGACAGACAGCCCAGCCTGCAGCCACTCTGGCCCTTCACACCCCTTCACCCACCCTCTGGATCCTTTGTCCCTTCCCTTCCCCCATCCCAACTCCCCACCCTTTGGTCCCACCAAAAATAAGCATAGACACAAATATTTAATGGGAAGGAGAAATGAGTTTCTAAATATTCCGGGGGGATTTGCCGGGCTGGTAATTTGTTTGGTGCTGATAATTGCATCTTACATTTTTCCAGCTTTACTTAAAACTGTGTGCCGGGTGCGCCAGCATTTAATTACTGCTCTGCGGCAGCCACAAGGTTATTTATTAAAGAGTTATTTTATCTTGATACAGTGGATCCTGCCCCTTATCCCCTCCTTAATGTTGTGTTATTTTCATCAGAGAAATTTCTGCGAGTGAATGCAGATTGCGGGGCTGCCTCCCCCTGCGATTAGGCTGTCACTCCACTGAATGCTGATGCCTCTGGGCGCCGCACCGCCCTATTATAGGGGGTTGTCAGTGCAAATAATTAGACTTAAAAGTTACATCTGAAATATAATCCAGAAATGGCAGGGCCCTGTTTTGGAAATTGTCTATAAAATGTCAGCACTAAGGATGCACGGGGAACAGTAATAGACCAGCATTGTTGGAGCCTGAGATTAGACCCTAAGTGCATTTTCCCCAGCTCCAGTTTTTCCTTCCCTGCTGTTGCTTCTGTCAATAGACTGAGTCCAGGGTGAGTCCTGCCTCTTTTGGAGACCTTGTGCTTGTGACAGCAGGAGGAGGATGGTGGGGTTGCTGCAGTGAGGCATCAGCCTCTCCTGGCTGTTGGCATGGGGATGGCTGTCGGGGCAGGTCTAGGACCCAGGGCCCTGTTCCCACTTGGGATAGCAGGAGGTTGTCTCTTGCCTCTCTTTTCCTTACCTTTCCTGAATAGATGTGCTGACATCCCCCAACATGCCGGGAGGAGGTATCTGAGTGCGAGGAAACTGCACTGTAGGACTCCTTGTATGACTGTAGCCTGGTGCCCTTGTGAGAGTAGAGGTGGTATTTCCAGGGGCCTCTGGGGTTAAGTCCCTCCCCTGGAGCTAGAGATCACCCTAAGTATCACATCCAACCTCACCCTCATCCTGAAGTTTTCTCTTCTACCTGGAGGGGAAGTTTTTCCTGTATCCAGGAGAGTAAAAATAAAAACAAAACCATTCTTAGTGTTATTTCCTACAGGGGCTCAATTTCCTGACAGTGGATGGAGTTGGAAGCTTTTGGAGGAGTGGCCCAGGGGATTGATGTGATGTCCAGGGCCAGTTTCCGAGGTCTACATTTGACCTGAAGACCCTGTCCTCCAAGGACTATTTGGGTGTAAAGTTCAGGCAGGTTTCTGGGCTGTTTAGGTTCAGGCCCAAGGCCCTACTTTCTTCTTTTGGAGCTTCTAGTTTCAGCATCCAGGGACCCAATCTGGCCTCAGGATTCTGCCACTGACCAGGGTGGAGCTTGCAGCCATGACCTCTCCCTGGCTCAGGCTGTAGAAGCCCCACCCTTATGCCAGCTCAAGGACCCTCTTCTGCCAGCCTCGGCCAACCCTGAAGCTTCTCCCTGTAACTTCCTGGGCCTCTTTTTAGCCCTGTTAGCCAGGGCTCTAAAGGGTGTGAGCTTTTCACAATAAAGACCTACTCTTACTACGTATATAAAGGTAGGCATGCCATTTCAAATACTAATGTTGTCTGTCCCCTTGTCTGGAATCAGGAGGTGGCAACATGAGACCTCCCCACACAGTAGTGCTCAAGTAGCTTCTCCACAAACCTGTTTTCACGTCTCTGAGCCGGGAGGAGATGGGACAGACACTGGCCAGGAGGACAGAGACATGGTCAGCCTTAGCCGCTCCTCTGTGCTGGACCCCTCCCTTCCTTGGCAGGCCTGGGCCTGGCCTTCACACAATCCTCCCTGTCTATGCCTCACCTTCCAGCACCCGCCCCTGGGGGTGGCTCTGGAGCCCAGGGAGTGCTGCACCCCAGGCTGGTGACAGCTCTGTCTGTCTCCTGGCCTCACCTTGTGCCAGTTGAAGGGCGTGCTGAAAGGAGACTGTGTGTTGCCGTGGGGCACTTGCCAGCCACGCCCCAGACCCACCTGTTCTCTACCCTGAGAACTACTGTGTCTGTAACACGGTGTCGTCATCCTGTCATCCTCGGTGTGGACTCCCAGCATGAGAACAGATGACAGGAACCCACTTACACCAAAAGCAGGGCAGGGAATCTCTTGTGTTGCAAAACTAAAAAAAGGTAGTAGATTTAATGTTGGACAGGGCTGGAGCCAGGTTTTTAAACAGTTTGGTCAGGCCTTTCTCTTAACTTTATTCTTGCTGTTGACTTCTTTACTCTCCAGTAAATTTTCCTGTGTGTTGGGAAAGGTGGTCCTGGCTTCTCTGAGCTTAGCTACCTTCACAGAGAAAGTCGCTCCTCTGACAATTTGTGCAAATAGCTAAACACTGTTTCCTGTTAGGCAGATCTAGGTCACACACCCCATATACCACAGATAGCAGCTGAGATGGCTCACCTGTTGAAAACGAGAGTGGAGCTAGGGGTGGAGCTCAGTGATAGAGGGCTTGTCTAGCATGTGTGAATCCCTGGGTTTGATCCCCAGCACTGGAAAAAGGAATGTAAGGTGCTGATTCTGATGTCCACAAGACCCTCTGAGACTTCCCATGAGCTGGGAGACAGGCCCCACTCATGAGCTGATCATCAGGGCCTGCTCAGGGAATGGTGTTGCAGTTCTGTCTGGAGAACTTGGATTGAGGCATGCTGCAGAAGGAGTTGAAGCAGGCACTGGGCAAGATCTCCTCCACTGGCAGAGAATCATTGGGGAACCATGCGGGATCTTGCTAGGGGAGGGGCCAATTCATGCTTGCTGTCTGTGAAGACCAGTTGGGGGCAGGCAGAAGATGACATGGCAGGTGGACCAGTGAAGACCCCACTACTGTTATTTAGGGAGAGATACTAGTGGCTTCACTAGATTTGGTGGTGGCAGTTACCCATGTATTTTGGAGAGAAATAAATTGATTTGAAAGATATTTCAAGCAGCAACATTAACAGGACCTGGTGACTTGCTGAATGTCTTGATTCTGGGCCTGTTTTGACATCTGTGTAGTGAGGTCAGAAGTGGGATCTGGTGGTCTCCTTAGTAGTTTCCAGCTCGGATTCTGTGGTGTGGGGCTGGATGAGGTGCTCCTGATGTGGTTCCACAGGTCCTCTGCATGCCTGGGATCTCCAGAAGGATCCTTGGAGACCAGTGCTCTCAATAGTACCCTTGAGTCCCTTAGCCTCACTGCCTGCCTTCTCCAGCCCTGTGTGTAAGGGTGCCCACGTAGGACACACCCAAGCCTCTGCCCACCAGCTGCATGACCTGTCTGCATGCCAAGCATGCCATGCATGGCTAAGTCTTGTCTGCCTTCCCTCTCTGCATGCTCTGAATGTCTGCCAAGCTTGCAACTTCGGGGGTGGTTCCAGGCTGCATCCTGGACTAAGAAGCTCAAAATGGCTCTGGCCAGGAGAGTCCAAGGCTGGAGGCAGTGGCCAGGCACAGCCACCCTCCCCCTTGAGACCCTTGTTCGCTGGCACAGAGAGCCATCTGTTTGGCGCCCTCATCATGTTACTGCCATCATCATGCCCATCCTGCCCGCGGACCACGTCCCTGGCCCGCCCCAGCCCCTTGCCCTGGCCTAGCCCTCCTGAGAGGCAGCCCCTCTTCTTGGGTCCCAGGCCTTACCGTGAGCACAGCCAAGGCCTGGCAGGTGGTCATCCACTTCCTCTTCTCTTCCTCTTGGGCCACAGCCTGGAGGTGGAGGCAGTGACTACATAGAAGGAGGCCGTGTCACTCGCAGACTGACTGACCCTCTGCCCTGCCCCAGCCATGCTCCATGGACCCTCGTTCTAGGGCCTGGATTTCTCTCACTGGTGCCCCAGCCAGCCCCTCAGGAGACACGTGGGGAGGTGGGTCAGGCGCACGTAGGGGCAGTCACTGGGGGACAACCTGGGTCATAGTCCTGACCAGGTCTGGACCTTGTGCTAAATCCCTGTGTGACCCCGGGCAGACAAGACTTTTCTGGGCCTTGGTTTCCCAGGCTGTAAAATGGGAGCTTGGTTGTGAGAGCTCTCACGTAGGATGTTGTGTTCCAGACGATCCCTGAGTGCGGGACTACCTCTAGCCCCAATGCATGGTGGGAGATGGCGAGCCAGGGCCCAGGGATGGCACCCCTCCTGTTTCTGAGTGTGGGCTTGGCTCTGACAAGGGGGACTTCCTGGATGAGGGGCCCCTGCCCTTTCATCCACCCTTGTATCCTGCCGGGCCTGTGAGTGCCTCTCTCCCTCCTCCCGCAGTGCGCCGCGTGGCTCCTCGTTTCTCCATCCCTCCCAGCAGCCAGGAGGTGATGCCAGGCGGCAGCGTGAACCTGACTTGTGTCGCGGTGGGTGCACCTATGCCTTACGTGAAGTGGATGCTGGGGGCCGAAGAACTCACCAAGGAGGATGAGATGCCGGTCGGCCGCAATGTGCTGGAGCTCAGCAACGTTGTGCGCTCTGCCAACTACACCTGTGTGGCCATCTCCTCGCTGGGCATGATTGAAGCCACAGCCCAGGTCACAGTAAAAGGTGAGTGCAGTGGCTGCTCTGGTGGATGGTGCCCCACCCTGTTGCAGAGGGTGCTAGGAGACCCTGGTGTCTGTGGCAGGTGAGTGTGAGCTGGCTGCTGCGGGCACAGCCAAGGCTTCAGATGATGGCATTACCATCTCCTGAGTGCCCTGACATGGGGCCATCTGGGTTCTGGGAAGGAGGGAGGGGTTTCTGTTGTCCATAACCTAAATGAGAATAGCTAGCATGTATTGAATTCCTGGGTGGTGGTGGTATGCCATTTTATTTTGCTTTGTTTTCTAATTCCTCTGGGAGATAGATGCTCTTATTATCCCAATTTTCCAAGTGAGAGAATTGAAGCACAGAGAGGCTATGTCATTTGCCTAGGGTCACACAGGAGGAGAAGACAGAGCAGGAATGTCAACTGTGATGGTCTGAATCCACAGCCCACCCCCATAACAACTACATATCACCAGACCCTGGAATCAAACAGCCTCCCAGCAGGAGGGTTGTGGAAATAGCAGCCAAGCGACAGGGAGTGGGTTCACTCTGCCTGGGGCTCTGAGCATAGGCACATGTATTTAACACGTATGTAAGGGACTCCTTCTTGGCCTCTCTGCTTCTTCTTTGATCCATTCTCTGTTCTGCCACTTAGCATGTTCTTTTTAAAGACATAACCCAGTATCTTGTCGTCACCCCTCTTTTGGACTCAGAACCTTGTGCATACTAGGCAAGTGCTTTATCTCTGAGCTATACCCATATCACTTGCTTTTACAAAAGAGAGACAGCTTTCAGTGGCTGCCATTGCTCTCAGGGTACTCCCCCAGGGCCTGCTGGCCACCACCCTCAGCACCACCAGCTGCACAGACACATGCTGTTCTCAGTGGCCTCAGCCCTGTGAGATTTTCCTTCCCTTGTCACCCCATTCAAGGAACTTCCATGGGTTCTTCTCAATCTTAGCACTTTGGGTGGAGAGGTGGGTACCGGGGATTGAATTCAAGAACACTCAGCCACTAAGCCACATCCCCAGCCCTATTTTATATTTTATTTAGAGACAGGGTCTCATGGGGTGCTTAGTGTCTCGATTTTGCCAAGGCTAGCTTTGAACTCTTGATCCTCCTGTCTTAGCCTCCTAAACTGCTGGGATTACAGGCATGTGCTACCATGCCATGCCCACCTTGAGCACCTTTTTCCTGCTGTCCTTGCGTGTGGTTGTTGCGAGCTTGTTGGTTCTCTCACTGGAATATAAGCTCCATGATAGGAAGGATATAACAGCATGGCGTTGTGGCCCCAGGGCAGTGCTGGACTTGGAGGGTACTGTTGTTATTCTTTGAACAATGTGGACCTGGGACATATTGAACCAGGGCATGGAGCCTGTTGGGGCTAGTAGCCCCATCATTCAGGATATATCTCCCCTGCCCTCCTCCTATTACACATACTCACCACCGGATGAGTGCAGGTGAGCTGCAGGGGCAGAGCTCTGCTACCTAGTCAGAATGCTTTATATCATGGGAGTTCAAAGGTCCCTCATGTCACTTCTGGGTATGTTTGTTAGGTAAGTTGGGTGGGCCTTTGTGGGACTCCAGTGAATATGAGTCTCAGGTACGACATATCACATACTAAATGACCCAAGGCCTCTGGGAGCACTAACAGGCCTGGCTGCGGTCCCTCCCTAAGTGCTCTCAAAGGTCACCATAAACTTTTCAGGCTGTTCTTCAAAGTGGGCCATGCTCTGGTGACCACAGTAGGTGGTTTGGGATGATGCCCAAGGGTATGATTGGTTTCTGGGGTCATGACCTTAGGCATCCCTGACTCATCTGCTTTGTCCCCAGCTTTGCCGAAGCCTCCGATTGATCTTATGGTCACAGAGACAACTGCCACCAGTGTTACCCTGACCTGGGACTCTGGAAACTCAGAGCCTGTATCCTACTACGGCATCCAGTACCGTGCCACTGGCACAGAAGGCCCATTCCAGGAGGTGGATGGTGTAGCCACCACCCGCTACAGCATTGGTGGCCTCAGCCCTTTCTCAGAATATGCCTTTCGTGTGTTGGCGGTGAACAGCATCGGGCGAGGGCCGCCAAGTGAGGCAGTGCGGGCACGCACGGGTGAGCAGGCACCCTCCAGTCCTCCACGTCGTGTGCAGGCCCGCATGCTGAGCGCCAGCACCATGCTGGTGCAGTGGGAACCACCCGAGGAGCCGAATGGGCTGGTGCGGGGATACCGCGTCTATTATACTCCAGACTCCCGCCGCCCCCTGAGTGCCTGGCACAAGCATAACACTGATGCAGGGCTCCTCACCACTGTGGGCAGCCTGCTGCCTGGCATCACCTACAGCCTGCGCGTGCTTGCCTTTACTGCCGTGGGTGACGGCCCACCCAGCCCCACCATCCAGGTCAAGACGCAGCAGGGAGGTAGGTTGGGGTGTCTGCTGACTGGACAGCCCCTGGAGAAGTGGGGTGAGCTGGGTCTGGGGCTGTGAGGTTGGGGGTGGGCAAGGGAGCCATATTCCATAGATGTGTGGTCACTTGGGGTGCAGGACAAGAGTGTGAGAGTGAAGCTTCCCTTCCCTGGGCGCCCCTGCTGCGGGGGGTGTGGCAAGGCTGACAGTGCCCGGGGCCGGGTGTTGCAGTGCCTGCACAGCCCGCAGACTTCCAGGCTGAGCCCGAGTCGGACACCAGGATCCAGCTTTCATGGCTGCTGCCCCCGCAGGAGCGGATCATCAAGTATGAGCTGGTATACTGGGCAGCAGAGGATGAAGGCCAGCAGGTGAGCCACAGGACTGGAAAGGGCTCAGGGAGGAGGGAGTCTGACTGGCTCACCCAGGCAAGATTTTTATGGATTCTATGGCTCGTGTGGGCATAGCCTCTAGGGTTTCTCTTTGGAGCTTTGTGATTCACGTGGTCTGTGTGGTACTGGAGGCTTTGCCCTCTTGTGCTTCGGGCCAGGCCTGCCATTGGATCTCCTAGGCTCTGACTCAAGTGACCCTGACACAGCCCAAAAGTTTCCTTGAGGTCACGTGGCCCACGTCTGTGAGGCATCTGTGGCATGGGCTAGGCTGTACTTTCCTTGTAGAGTCCATGTGACCTTGTACGGAGCCAGTGTGTCCCCAGGGTACAGGTTGCAGTCTGTGTGGGGAGCAGCATCTGGCCTTTGAGATCAGAACAGTGAGTGAGTGCTCCCTGCTCTTCCAGCACAAGGTGACCTTCGACCCCACCTCCTCCTACACTCTAGAGGACCTGAAGCCCGACACGCTGTACCGCTTCCAGCTGGCTGCCCGCTCAGATATGGGTGTGGGCGTCTTCACCCCCACCATAGAGGCCCGCACAGCACAGTCCAGTAAGTGTCTCCTGAGGCCATTGCCTGTCACCTCTTGCTGGGGGGACACAACACACACTCCCTTCCCTCTTGACCAGTTGGGTGGTCAGCTCTGTTGGGTCCAGCATGTAACTCTGGTCTGGGCTCTTAAGTCTGGACCCCAAGAATGGAACAGGTAAGTGCCCCTAGTCTGTATCCAGGTGATGGCTGTCCCCCCTGCTCCCTGCCCAGCCTTTTGACCCTCACCTCCCCCTGCACTCCCTCACCCAACCCAGGTAAGTTCTGTGTCTGTGACTCACCTCCATACTCCATCCCTCCCACACTGGGTCACATTAGTGACTTGGTGGGCCCACCATGTCCCAGAGCGCTTTGGCAGCTGTCTTCCCTCCCCATGGCCCCACATCTCATCCACCCCTTCCCCTTCCTCATAACCTCACCATGAGAGTTACACATGAGCCGTATAATACCTCTGAGCCCATTGCACTTGGGGACAGGTCTGTAGGAATGTGATTTTGTGACAGAATGTGCCCCATGTCTGTGAGTGGGACAACATTCACATGACAACCGAACGACATTGTAAGTCACTATATTCTGCCTGGGTGAGACTCTGTGACAAGGTGACTGCATGTGAGTGCGTGTAACCACTCCTGAGCATCTTTGTGTCCATTTATCTTGATGTGTGGCTCCCTGTGAGTCTGTGGTGACACTGTGACTGTGTCTTTGGGTCTCAGTAGCTCTCTAGATGACAGACTCTGAGAGTGTGCATGTGACTTTATCTGTGTTCCCACAGCCAGAATGGACCACTGTGTCAAGGCTTTCTATTTGATAAGATGGCTGTAGGCGGGACTGGGCAGTGCCCACATGTAATGACCATAAACACGGCAGTGTTTGTGAAGTCTGTATGATGTGCAGCTGTGCGCTTATCAACCAGTGGTGTCCAGAGGCTGACTGACTTTGCGTTCATGGATCCCCATGCACAATGCAGGCAAAGGTTGAAACCAACTGGGGAGCAGGAGCAGGGAACATGGCAGCCCAAACGCTGGGGAACTGGGAGGGCAGGTGGTCAGGGGCAAACAGGAGACTAGTGTGTGGCCAGAGTGGCTGCTGGAGCCCTAGCAGTCAGGACCTAGGGACAGAGGGCTGACTCCAGATCTGAGAATGAACAGGGCTGACTGAGAGGATGCATAAAACCACTTAGGCTTTGCAGTGTCTAGGCAACAGGTAATGGCTCAGATAAGGTGGCGTGGTCGATTTGAGAGTTCCCTGGGGTGTCAGCTGGCCAGGATTTGGTGATGGATAGCAAGGTTGTGGGCTGAGGGAGAGGGAAGCAGAGGTTCATCTTATTACTGGTTTGTGAGGCCCACAAGAAGAGTGCCACCCCCAGAATAGGAGGTGGACAGAAGCAGGTTTGAAGAATGTGCCTGGCTTCAGACATCCATCCATGTTCAAGATGCCAGGTGCCATCCAAGTAGGGGTGTGTGGCAGGACCTGGAATGGAGGAAGACCTGAAAAGAAAGCTGGAGGCAGGAGGAAGTCTAGGGAGAAGTGTTTTGGAAATTAGAAGAAAAGGAAGTTTCAAGAGGTAGACCAGAAGCTGCTGTGGAGTCAGAAAAAGGAATGCAGGCCTTCCTGCTGGATCTGGTGGTGTGGAAGAGTGGGCCTGGATGAAAGTTGTGGCATTGTGAGGACCGTGTGGGAGGCAAGGAAGTAGGACAGCAAGCTCACATGCTGTCAAGAAACTCAACTCTGAGGGGGACCATGTTGGCCAGAGGAGCTGTGGCACTGAGGATGGTGTTTTATTTAAGATGGGAAAATCTCAAGCATATTTAAATAGTGGGAGAGAGTCGCTAGAAAAAAATAGTAAGCTTGGAGAAAGAAGGGTAAGTGGTAGAGTCTCCTGAGTTAGAGAGAAAGGGAGGGCAGAGGATGGCCTTAGCGTGGTGTGAGAAAATTGGTGCAGGTAGGTGGGTGGATCTGGTAGCAAGAAATGACAAGAGCTGCTGGTAAAAGGCTTGGTTTTCTCTGCAAAGTGGGAGATAGTGTCACGTGCTTGGAGGGGTTTGGGAGTGTGGAGATCGGGTCCCATGCCAAGTGGCAGAGTGAACCAGTAGAGAGAACAGACACTGGCCAGCAGCATGGAGGTCCCCAGGGTGACCACTGGGGTGGGGCTTCTGGGAGGCAGCCTCCATGGGGAGGTGGCTTGTTTGTTTTATCTGCTCTGGTGCTACTTCCAAGAAGGCAAAGAGTTATACTCACAGCTTGGTGTGGGCCAGGCAGAGATGGAAAGATGAGGAGGTCAGAGAGTTTGGAATATTGGTGAAAGTGGGGAGCTGGTGACCTTGGAGTTGATGCTGAATAATAAGGGCAGCAAGGATGGCAGTGGGTGGATGGTGGTCCAGAGGACTAAAGAGTAGTAGTGCTGGGGACCTAGGGACAGCTGAGCTGGGATGAGAGGTGGGGTCTGCAGGTCACAGCTTTGGCAGTGTCTCGACCATGGCAGGGTCTCAACCATGCAGGGGAGAGGAAAGCCCTAGAGATAAGGGGTTCTGGAGCCAGTGAGTGGAGGAGCTGCTGAAGTCACCCGGACATAAGGGTGGTGACAGAACTTGAGATGGAGAGGAAGACCCTGCATTGACAGCAGTTTCCTCAGAGGACAGAGTCTGGGAATGTAACCAGGCACCTGCCTCCTGGCCCCCAAGGAACCCGTTGAGTGAGAGTGTCTCTGTCAGGTACTTTCCTCTAAACCCCAGGGGCTGCTGGCCTTCTGCGTGTCTAGCCCCTAGTCTGCATGGTTACCAGCTCAGGCAAAGAGACCCTGTCCAGGCAGATATAGGTCAAGTCAGCCTTACACCAAAAGAACCTTTGGGCCACTTGTCTCCAGAAGACAGGAGTTGTTTTCCCCATATTCTGATGCATACTGTATATGTTTTGTGCAAGACAGCATATGTATGGGACAGACGCTGTTGGAACTCCATATGCATGTGTGAGACACTGTGTGAGTGCGTGAGTGAGATAGAGGAGAGAGCCCATACGTAGTTCAAAGAGAGTCAGGCTGTCCTGTTGACAGTGTGGCAGCCTGCCTGGAGGGACCCCATGATGGCCATTTCAGCACTTAAGATAGCCTGTCAGGGTGAGTCTCCAGTCCACTATGACTTGGTCACCATGCCTGTGATTCCCCACCCTCCATCTGCCTGCTTTCCCCCCATTTGTCTTCCCCAGCCCCCTCCGCCCCTCCCCAGAAGGTGACATGTGTGAGCACGGGTTCCACCACAGTCCGGGTAAGTTGGGTCCCACCGCCAGCAGACAGCCGCAACGGCATTATCACGCAGTACTCCGTGGCTTATGAGGCGGTGGACGGCGAGGACCGCGGGCGACATGTGGTGGATGGCATCAGCCGTGAGCATTCCAGCTGGGACCTGGTGGGCCTGGAGAAGTGGACCGAGTACCGGGTGTGGGTGCGGGCACACACAGATGTGGGCCCTGGCCCCGAGAGCAGTCCGGTGCTGGTGCGCACCGATGAGGACGGTAGGCAGTGGTAGCAGGAGGAAGGGCGGGGGAGGGGAGGCACACTGCCTCAGACACCACCCACCAAGCACCCAGGGCCTTGCCTTTACAAACCCTGGCAGACTCATCTCCTGGTACAAACTCAGTGGCCCACACGGGGGAGAGGTAGCCAATGGGACAACCTATGCCTGAGTCCCAGCTTTGGGGCTTTCTCCAGGGCAGCTGAAGTCTTTAAAAGGCTATAGCAGGAGAAGCAGCCCCATCTAAGATTCAAGAAGTCAAAACTGGGAAGATGGCTGCAAAAGACTCTCAAAGTGGAGTCAACATAACTCAAACTCCCCTGGACGCTGGCATAATGTGGGGGCCCAGGAAGTTTTGGCACAGGTCTTGTTGACTTTGAGATAGCTTAAGACGTGGTACCTCACCTCTACTTAAGACGTGGTTCCCCCACATCTGCCCTCCCACCAAATGGGGTAGCCCTGACAGAGGGATTGGTAGGGCTGGTTGTGGGCTCCTCCCTGTGGCAGGCAGTAGATTCCTCACCAAGATAGACATCCAAGGAAATGACATCAGGTCCTTTCCTGGGAAAGTGGGATGCAGAGGCAAGGCCCTGGAGTTTGCTGTGTCCCCCTGAGCCAAGATCAATACAACCAGGCCTCACTTCCTTCTCTACCTGGCCCCCAGTGCCCAGCGGGCCGCCGAGGAAGGTGGAGGTGGAGCCACTGAACTCCACTGCCGTGCATGTCTCCTGGAAGCTGCCTATTCCCAGCAAGCAGCATGGCCAGATTCGAGGTTACCAGGTCACCTATGTGCGACTAGAGAATGGCGAGCCCCGAGGCCCACCCATCATCCAGGACGTCATGCTGGCTGAGGCCCAGGTGTGCCATTGCATGGTGGTGGGTGGAAGGGTGATGAGAGACCAGTGTACACTGCTTTCCCTTTGGAGCCCAGATGTGCTCCCTTTGGAGCCCAGATGTGCTCCCCTCCCCTGCCCACCCTCAGGGGTGCTCTGTCTGTCTTTTCTGGTCATAACACCAGAGATGTCCTGCTGCGGCAGGGGTGGAGGCACTGGGACCAGGAGGTGAGAGCCAGATTCCACCTTCCCTTTTCTGTCTTGGGGCTGTCCAAACTGTGCCAACCCAAGTCCTGGAGGAGTCTCAGTGATTTAGCCACAGCCCTCACAGTGAGGGGCTCTGTCGCCACAGACCCCAGGCTCCAACCTTTGTGGTTTGTAGGAAGCAAATTCAGTATGGTGGTTGGACTGGATCTTGCAGATTCACTTTCCTTTCAGGCAGTGGCATCCACTCTTGCCACAGCCAGAAGTAGACAGGGACTTCAAGATTGTGTTTTCCCTACCCCCTTTGGCCATAGGCTGGTGGACAGTATAGATCTCTGAATGGCCAAGTTGAGTGTCACTGTGCTCTTGATCCCCATGAGGATGACCCAGGCCCTGATATTTCTCAAGGGCAGGGCCTGCCAGCTAACTCACATTAACCTATGTGAGCTTCTGTCCTGAGGGTGATGGTGATGGTTCTGCCCATGAACTTGGGGTGAGATCCCTGGGGTATTCTGAGCACTGGTTTGTTATGACAATGAGGAATATGCAGCACCCAGAGGCTGTGTGAGTAGTCAAGAGTTACCAAGCAAGTGGGTGGCTAAACTTGGATAATTAGCCAAGTCTCTGGACCCCTGGAAAAGGATTACAATTAGCCAGACACAATGGTGCATGCCTGTAATCCCAGCAACTTGGGAGACTGAGGCAGGAGGATTGCAAATTCAAGGCCAGCCTGGGCAATTTAGTGAAACCCTGTTGCAAATAAAAACTGAGGACAGGTAATGTTGCTCAGTGGTATAGCACTTGCCTAGCATGTACAGGGCCCTGGGTTCAATCCCTAGTACCATTAAAAAAAAAAGAAAAAGAAAGAGCTGGGCGTGGTGGTGCACGCCTGTAATCCAAGCGACTTGGGAGGCTGAGTCAGGAGGATCTTGAGTTCAAAGCCAACCTCAGCAACTCAGTGAGGCCCTAAGCAACTCAGTGAGACCCTGTCTCTAAATAAAATACAAAATAGGGCTGGGGATGTGGCTCAGTGGCCAAGTGTCCCTGAGTTCAATCCCCAGTTCCAAAAAAAGAAAGAAAGAAAGAAGAAAGTCTGAGCATGGTGGCACACACCTATAATCCCAGCTGCTTAGGAGGCTGAGGCAGGAGGATCCCAAGTTCAGAGCCAGCCTTAGCTACATTAATCTCCAAGTTAGGGAGACCCTGTCTCAAAATAAAAAATTAAAAGTGCTGGCGATGTAGCTCAGTGATATATCTCTCCAGCGGTTAATCCCTGGTAAGAGAAACAAAAGAGTTAAACTACCTGGTGTGCTATGCTCTCAAGGTGTTTTCATCTAGAGTCAGGACTTGGAACCCCTTGGGCCAGTGTTGCACCAGACCCAGCAGGAGGACCTTGAATTCCCTCCCTCCCTAGTGCAGCTTTCCACCTCTCCTGGGCAGCGAGCAGGGATGTGAGCGTGTACTCCATGTTCTGTGGGCTTTGCTCAAGTGTAGGCTCACCCACAGAGACAGGAACCTTCACACCTCCAGTTGGGCTCATCCCTCTGAAGCAAAATTCCTTTCTCTCCAGAGGGTTCCCTCTTCCTCCTCTCAACATGTCCCATGCTGAGGGACCTGGGGGTTGCAGGGGAGGGCATGTGTACCCGCCTGCATTCCTAGGAGAGGTTGAGGGCTCCTCATGAATCCTCAGCAGACACACCCACCTAGAAACATCCTAAGAATGGTCTAACTCAAGCCCCTCCCATCCTTGAGGGCCACCGCCACAGCTGGGGCCAGCACCACAACGGAAGCTAGTAATGTTCCAGAGAAGTCATTTGGGGTTCCCCTTTCTGGTCCCAAGCCGTTTAGAAGGGAGCTGGGCCAGAAGATCAGGAGCACTATTCTCTTAAGCACATGTCCTTGATGAGGAATACACCCAAGGAAAGGAGACCACTGAAGACAGGGCCTGCCCTTGCACCCCTTGGGGAGGGTCATTTTGCTCCAAGCCAGTAGGAGAGCAGATGGGGCCTGGTCTCCAGCCTGGCCACAGGGCCCAGCTGTCCTCTGCTTCCCCATCAAGGACACTGCAACCTGCTCTTCTCTACCCAGCAGCACCATCTGCTCAGCCCAGGGCCCCCACCAGTTCAGAAAGAACTGTTTGATACATCTGGCCCTGACCCCTGAGTGTACGGCTAGATCTGTCTCCTGTGTTGATTCTGTGTCAGTCTTGTCACTGTTTTATTTTGGGGGCTTTTTCTTTTAAATTTTTTTTCTTCTGGGGGTTAAGCCCAGAGCCTTGCAAATACTGGGCTCATTCTCTACTGCTGAACTACAGCCCCCAGCCCCAGGCTTATTGCTGTTTCTGATGGTTTTTGACTCCATCGTCCTTGTCTCCTTTTGTCCCTCTTTCATGGTCTCTCTCCTCATACTCTGGTTTTTCTATTTCAGCCTCTTTCCTCTCATTTCTCCCTTTCTCCTCGTGCCACTTCTCTGTTCCCGTCCTTGCCTCTGTCTCCATTTTGTTTGACCCTCTCTTCTTTTTTCTCACTCTGCCTTTGACACAAAGGACGTACCATGTGAGAACTCCATGCCTGGCCTGGAGCTCAGGTCTCCCTACAACAAGGAAATGGGAACAGAGCCCAATACAGCCTGCAGAGTGGCCGTGACTCTTAGGGACCTATCTAGCATCTTCCCATACTGTGTTCCAAAGACTGCAGTAGAGTTTGCCAGCATGAGAAGGGTGGCCGGGCCGAAGGGCTTCATGTCTCCTCTAGCCTGGAGGTACCAGGAACCATCTTGCTGTGCCATGCTTCACTGGCCCACCCCTGGCCCTCCAGTACCACATACTCTAAATAGAGACCTCAGTACCTCCACCCTTCCAAATACCTACATGTACCAGTGGACTAAAGGATTTACCAAGAAATAGTAACACTGCCAGCCCTTGAAACTGGCTGGCCTTCCTACCTCAACTGTCAGGCACCTATGAAGGGAGCAGGTGTGCAAGGGACTCCTGTGCCTTTAGGTAGCACCCAGGCTCTAAGCTGGACACTCGTGGCCTTCATAATCTTGCTGGCCAGCCTGCCCCTTGACCCACCCCAGCCATGGGGTGCTCCTCATGCTCAGGTGGCTATAATTTGTGGTTCCAACTGGAATACTTTTGAGAGTGGAAGGAGGCACTGAAAAATCATACCAAGACAAATGTAGGCTGGAAATACCAGGCTGTGTGGTCATACCACTCACCCCTCAGTATCTTCCCTCCTCTCTGCCTGAGCTCTCAAACCCACCCCAAGTCTTCAGCTTCTGCTGCAGAGAGTCTCTACCTAGAGTTCTCTGACCCTCAGTTTCAGCTCCCCCACCCCTTCAGGCTGTCTGCCCTCCAGGATTCCCTGCCTTCATCTGGGGTATGTGGTGGTCAGTGAGGCAGGGACTTGAATCTTTGGATGGGAAGTTGTCCTGGACTGCTACCCCTATGGACACTTCAGAGGTCCAAGCCCTCTATCTGTCCTCCATGGGCCAGGTCCACTCCGGGCCAGAATCCTTCACCATCCTGTCTCCCTTTTTCTCCCTCTCCCACGGTCAGTGGCGGCCAGAGGAGTCCGAGGACTATGTAAGTAACAGGTGTGCGAGCGTGGGCAAGACTGGGTCAGGCTGGGCTCATGGGACACTCCCCCTCTCCCTTCTTTCCTCCCAGCCTGTGTTGCCAAGATCCACAGGGCACCAGCCACATCTGGAGAAAATTGGCGTTTAGACGCCAGCACCAAGCTGAGCAGCGATTGGCGTTTCTTCTAATCCTTACTTCTCGCCTGTCGAGCAGCAATTTGAAGCCAATGTTCATGATCGACCAGGGCCTGGCCCCTGCTCCGGCCAGACAGGGATGGAGTTAAATCCAATCCTGATCATTAGGCCTTATTGATCCCGAATGAAAAATCACCTGCTTAGGGCCCAGGCTGGGACAAGAGTCTAGGGGAGCTGGGTCGGTATTGGTGCTGCTAGAGCCCCACCCCTGGGAGACCCTCCAGCTGGGGCAGGAGTAGGCCTGTAAGGAGTTGTTGGTAGCTGCCATGACTCCACCTGCGGCTCAGAGCTGGAGGGACACCAGGGATGGTGGTGGCAGCCCTGTTCCCACTGCACGGTGGTCCCTTCCCTTCTTCCCATTCTTCTCTCTGTGTGGCGTGGCTTGGTCCCCCTGTGCTGTTTCTCCGCATGTCCAGAAATGATGCCTTTGCTGGAAATGGGTGAATGGGTAGGATCTTCCAAGGTGGGAAGACATGCCCTGGCTGACTTCTTAGGCATCATGGGAACTTGGGAAGTGAGTCCCCCAGGTTTTGGGAGGCTCCTTGTCTTCTTCCTGTCTTTCCTTATCCCCCCAGGTGTAGGGAGCTATTGCAGGGAAATGATTGTTCATAGAGTCAGTGGCCTCGGTGGTGAGCTGTGGTCATGACTAGTAGTGTGTGTGTGTGTGTGTGTGTGTGTGTGTGTGTGTTTTCTTCATGTCCACAAGTGGCCCTCATATGCAGGAGGAGCTGTAGTCTGTTGGTGTGAGTGCCAGTAGCCGTGCAGATGCATCTGAGGCTCTGCCCTGTGGGTACATGTGTGCAGGGCTCTCACGAGGTGCCATTTACAGCACAACAGAGTGGAGGAAACAGCATGGCCCTTTGTTCTTGTCTGAAAGGAAGAATGAACCGTGTGCCCCAGGCCTGTGGCTCCTGGGGTGGTTGGGATCCTCTCAGCCCACATCCCACCTGGCTGCCCCACCTCTAGCAGTTCAGCATTTCACAGCCCAGCCTCCCAGGACCTCTGGCCCTGTGTGCCTGGAGCCTCCCTAAAGGCTAGATTCCTGAGGTAGCTGACACAGTCTGCCCTCTTCTGACACTGTGATGGGAACGGCCCCTCCTCCCCTCTCAGGAAACCACCATCAGCGGCCTCACGCCAGAGACCACCTACTCCATTACTGTTGCTGCCTACACCACCAAGGGGGATGGTGCCCGAAGCAAGCCCAAAACAGTTACAACAACTGGGGCAGGTGAGTGAGGGGTCGGGGCAGAGCTGAGGGTGGGCAGTGGAGAGGGCAGCACCAGAGCCCAGTACGTGGTTGTTTAGTCCCAGGCCGGCCCACCATGATGGTCAGCACCACAGCCATGAACACAGCACTGCTTCAGTGGCACCCACCCAAGGAGCTGCCTGGTGAGCTGCTGGGCTACCGGTTGCAATACCGCCGGGCCGATGAGGCACGGCCCAACACCATAGATTTTGGCAAGGATGACCAGCACTTTACAGTCACCGGTCTGCACAAGGGGGCCACCTACATCTTCCGGCTTGCTGCCAAGAACCGGGCCGGCCCAGGCGAGGAGTTCGAGAAGGAGATTACAACCCCTGAGGACGTGCCCAGTGGCTTCCCCCAAAACCTACGAGTGACAGGACTGACCACGTCTACCACAGAATTGGCCTGGGACCCTCCAGTGCTAGCAGAGAGGAATGGGCGCGTCACCAACTACACTGTGGTGTACCGTGATATCAATAGCCAGCAGGAGCTGCAGAACATCACTGCTAACACACACCTTACTCTGTCTGGCCTCAAGCCGGATACCACTTATGACATCAAGGTCCGTGCACGTACCAGCAAAGGCGCCGGTCCACTCAGCCCCAGTATCCAGTCCCGGACCATGCCTATGGAGCAAGGTGTGTGCTGTGGGCATGGCAGTGCCTGCCCAAATGTGGCTGCACCTGGGGACCTCTGCTCTCCTTGACCCACTGACCTCTGGCAGCTATGATCCACCACCCTCTGCTGTGTGACCCCTCAATTTCTCATGACCATGACTACTAACCTCTAGTGAACAGATACCATGTTTTGGGGTGTGACCCGTCTTCTGCTGTCCTTAACCTACTGACCTCTGCTGCGTGACCTTTCAGTTTCTTGTGACTTTGACCCACTGATCTCTTTTGATTCCATCACCATTCTTGGTGCAGCCTACTGATCTTTGGTTTGTGGCACTAATTTCTCAGGGCTGTAACCCACTGACTCCTAATGAACATGCTCCACTGTGCCCTGGTGTATGGCCACGAGCTTCTCATGACCATGACCCACTGACTTCTGGCTTCTCTGACTTGGTGTCTGTGAGCTCAAACTTTTCCCCATGCTCTTCTGGAGATTCTGGCCATTGGTGCTGTAGCATCTGCTGCCCTGTTCAGTGCTCACTGTGGAAGAGCTTGGGCTGGGAATTGAACTGCCATTTGAAGCTGGCTGGGAATGGGGGTGCTTGGTTCTCTGAAGCTGTTCCTAAACTCCTCTATTTCCAATCAGTGCCTTATCCTCTGGCTCATTCGCCCCACTCCAGATAGCCAGCCAAAGCTGACTTCCTCCTTGTGCCTCCACAGTGTTTGCTAAGAACTTCCGTGTGGCAGCTGCAATGAAGACATCTGTACTGCTCAGCTGGGAGGTCCCCGACTCCTATAAGTCAGCTGTACCCTTCAAGGTAGGTAAGGGCCAGAGCCAGCCAGACCACCACACACAGGCCTTCTGTGTGCTGTCAGTCAGTCCAATCCCAAATCCACATGCGCATGTGTGTGAACTGGGTCCTGGTTGTACACATCCTCTGCCTTGCAGGCCCACGGTAGGAGCCCCACCCAGAGGCACTGACATGCTCCTCCTCTCATCTCTTGCAGATTCTGTATAATGGACAAAGCGTGGAGGTGGATGGGCACTCGATGAGGAAGCTGATCGCAGACTTGCAGCCTAACACAGAGTACTCATTCGTGTTGATGAACCGCGGCAGTAGCGCAGGAGGTCTACAGCACCTTGTGTCCATCCGCACAGCTCCTGACCTTCTGCCACACAAGCCACTGCCTGCCTCTGCCTACATAGAGGATGGCCGCTTTGCCCTCTCTATGCCTCAAGTGCAGGACCCCTCGCTGGTCAAGTATGCAGAGGCGGTAGCGGGGGTGGGGCATGGCTTCAGGCTGCTGGTGATGGCTGTCCTGATTCTTGCTCTGCTCATGCAGGTGGTTCTACATCGTGGTGGTTCCCATTGACCGTGTGGGTGGAAACATGCTATCACCAAGATGGAGCACACCTGAGGAGCTGGAGCTGGATGAGGTACCTAGGGAGGAACTGGCACTAATACACCCCCACATAGTTTGACAGTAGCCACCTCTCCCTGAGTGTTACCCTAGTGGACTCCCTCGGGTTCCCCCACCCCAATTGAAATCACTCAGGCTGGGGATATAGCTCAGTTGGTAGAGTGCTTACCTAGTATGCACAAGGCCCTGGGTTCAATCCCCAGCACCACAAAAAACAAACAAAAAGCCAATTGAAATCACTTTTGTGACTGCTCTGGCTGGCAGCCTGTCTCCTCTTTAGAGAGAGGGACTCTAGGGGGAACCCCTGGGAGTATTCAGAGAATTCCTGGAAGACTTATGGAGAATGCCGGGGAAGTATTTGGGGAGCATCCCCTGGGGTGTGTAACAGTGGAGATGTTTCTGTGGCTACAGAGAGTCCCAAGTTCTAGACTTTCAAGAGTACTGCAAATATGGAGACCATGGAGAGGCTGGAATGAGCCTTAAGCCTGTGTTCTCCCGGAACACATGAGGTCTTCTCTTCTCTCCTCACAGCTGGTTTGGAAACTGTCTCTCTGGTTAGGACAAGATTACCCATAAGGCCTCTATGGGTTGGTGGAAGGGGTGGCATTGTGGTACCTGGCAGCATTATGTACCTGCAGTGGGCAGGCCAGATCATGCTTCGGGGCAAACCCTGTGTGACTCTGCTGTGTTCTGCCAGCTTCTGGAAGCTATTGAGCAGGGTGATGAGGAGCGGCGGCGGAGGCGGCGACAGACAGAACGGCTGAAGCCATATGTGGCAGCTCAGGTGGATGTGCTCCCCGAGACCTTCACCCTGGGGGACAAGAAGAGCTACCGAGGCTTCTACAACCGACCCCTGTCTCCAGACCTGAGTTACCAGTGCTTCGTCCTTGCCTCTCTGAAGGAACCTGTGGATCAGGTCTGCCTGAGCCAGCTTGGCTCTCAGCACCCAAGACCCCAGACCTGACCCAGGACTAGGTCAATCTCCAACACTAGGAGACCCCAGGTCTGGGATGGCCTCCAAGACCTAAAACCTATACCAAGTATTCCAGGACACTAGGTCCCAAGATCCAGAAGGCCAGACCTGATTTGGCCCCAAGAGCCCAGTCCTGCTGGCCAGACTCAGGTCAGCCTCTTAGGGTTTAGAAAAACAGGCCTGGGCCAGCCCAGCATAACCCAGCCCCAGTGCCTTCTCTGCAGGTTTGATGGGCAGAGGGTGGGGGTCTCACTGAGCTGACAGCCTGTGCTGTTCCTCTGCTGCGCCACAGAAGCGCTATGCCTCCAGCCCCTACTCGGATGAGATCGTGGTCCAGGTGACACCAGCCCAGCAGCAGGAGGAGCCCGAGATGCTGTGGGTGACGGGCCCTGTCCTGGCAGTCATCCTCATCATACTCATTGTCATCGCCATCCTCCTGTTCAAGAGGTGAGTGCTGCACTCAGGGCCCCTAGGGACAGCACCTGCCCCTCACCTCGCAAGCCCTTTCTGGGTACAGTGCATTTGGAGTAAGTGCAGCCATCCCAGCCTGGCCTCTGACCCGTGGGCACAATGGGAAGCCAGGACAGGCAGCAGCATCTGTATGTGTGTGTACCTGTCTGGTGGGGAGCCTCTGTGTGCCTGTCAGCCTGGGTATAAAGAGGGGCTGAGGCTTCAAAGAGCTACTCTGTGTACATCCCTGGGCATGTCTGTCTGTCTCTGTCTGTGGGTTTGAGTGTGTCTGTCTCCTCTTCAGCTTCTAGACACCAATGTTTCCTGACCCCAGAGTTTTAGTACTTGCTTCTGCCCCTGTTCCTACGTGGTTTCCCAGTCATGCTCTCCTCCTTAGGCCCAGAGAGGTCCAGACCAAGGTGCAGGACCACATCCCCACAGATATTCCCACATCCACAGCTATCTCAGTCTCTGTCTTTAACACTCAGTGTTCTCTTGTGGGTAGTTGCAGCCACCTGCCCCTGAATTCTTCCCTTCTGTCTACTTCCAAGTCTCCAAAGTTTTTCCAGAGATTTAACTTAACATTTTTTTGTTGTGCTGGGGATAGAACCTAGGGCCTCAGACATACTAGGCAATCACTCCACCACTGATAACTACACCCACAGAGAATTAATGTTATCACTCTCAGTTTAAAAGCCTTTGGTGGTTGGGCGCAGAGGCGCGTGCCTGTAATCCCAAGGCTTGGGAGACTGAGACAGGAGGATTGAGAGTTCAAAGCTAGCCTCAGCAAAAGTGAGGCACTAAGCAACTCAGTGAGACCCTGTCTCTAAATAAAATACAAAATAGGGCTGGGGATGTGGCTCAGTGGCCGAGTGCCCCTGAGTTCAATCCCCAGTACACCGCCCCTGCCCCCCCCCCCCCCCAAATTTGTTTTTGGTGGCTTCCAAAATAAAGCCCAACCTCTTCAGTCTAACAGTTATTCAACTGGCTGATCTGGTCCCTCCACCACCCTTGACATCATCACCCCTAACTAATGCAGTTCCTAGGTCAGTGGAGTTCCTCCCTTCTGCACCCTCCTGCCTCCTCATCCCTCAAGACTCTCTTCTAGGTGCTAGTACCCAGTACGCCTTCTGGCACCTCATCCCTTCCCCACACAGCCATTCATCTGCCCAGAATGCTCCATTGGACACATGCTGGGCCTGCGGTATAGCGTGCTGAGCCTCCAACCCTTGGCCCAGGCAGAGCACACAAGCATGTCAGAGAGCACCTGGCAGACGAATAGGTGCTGGTCCATGTGTCTGGTACACCTCCATGGAGAAGTGCCTGTCTCCTGCCCCATCTCGCCCCTGCCCCTGCCTAGACCAGTGCTCCTTCCTGGAGAGTTCACACCTACAGGTGGGCCCTGAGGAGTGCCTCCTGGGCCTATTCATTCTTCCCACTCCCATTTGGATCATGGTGTCTGTGCAGACGAGAGTCCCCCCTGTAAGTGTCACGTGGGATAAGGTCCCACAGTATCCCCCTGTCGTGTAAGGGCTGAGTGCTTGGCAGAAACAATGACCGTTCCTTTCTTCTGTCCTTGCCTGTCTTTCGGGACCTAGTAAACAAGAAAGGTAGGAGTTGTTCCTTCTCTCTTCACACGCTTCCCCCCTACTTCTTATCCTTGTGTACATGTCAGGCCAGCAGGGAGGGACGGTGTTCTGACCAGAAGCCTCTTGACCTGTTGCTTTAAGCAGCAAACTGTCTAGTCAACACAGCAGGCTCCCCGGTTCAGAATGAATTCTCATTGGCATGAGGGGCAGACCTTAGTGCTCTCTTGCCCATTCGACTCTATACCTTCCACAGAGGATGCTCCTCCCTGCAGGGCACAGGCATGATGCAGCTTCATTGCTTCTCCTGAGTCCTCAGAGCTCACCAGAACCTTCCCCAGGCTCCCAGTTCTTGGAGAAGTTATCTCAGTGCTGCAGGAGACTGCCTTGCTCCACTGTGCAGAGCAACAGGGAATGGTGGCCTGATGTACACTCACTCCAGCGCACTTGGCAGCTCCCCCAACACACGTGGGCAGACTGCAAGTGGCCCCTGGGTGTTTCTCAGCAGTAGTCTGTCCCTGTCCTTGTGGATGGGAAAGTGGAAGCCAGTGGGACAGGACTTTCTGCCTGGCTAGTATGATACCTTTCCCGTCCCTCCCCTGCTGCTCTGGGCATTTACCCTGATACCTGGAGAGCCAGACAGCTGGGACCCAGTCCCCTGTGATGTTTGTGTATTTTATGTGTCATTTGCATGTTTCTTTCTGGCGGCTTCTGCTGCCTCAGCTGTGGTAGTCTTGGGGATAGCAGCCACTGCCCAGCAGTGACCTACCTTCTGTCCAAAGGAGCCAACAGCCTCTGCGACCCTTTCCTCCCTTGCTGCACTGCTCCCTCTGTCCACTCCACACTCCTGCTGTCTCCCTACCCATCCCTACTCTGTGTTCTTTCATGTTGAGGCTGCTCTGCCCTTGGTTCCTCCATGCTCAGAGGACCTCAGTATGAAGTGGGGCAGTGGGGTGGGTAGAGCCGTGAATATGGGGGCTCTGAGGCAACTGACTGACCTTGGCCTGCACCTTGAATTCTCATCAACCTCTATCTGCCTTTTTAGGAAAAGGACCCACTCCCCATCATCAAAGGATGAGCAATCCATAGGGCTGAAGGACTCCCTCCTGGCCCACTCCTCTGACCCTGTGGAGATGCGAAGGCTCAACTACCAGACCCCAGGTAGGGCAGCTTCCCCAGCCTGCTTGCCTGCCAGCCTAATTAAGCAAGTTGCAGGCTCTGTTCCCCAGGTCACTGCAGGACCCCAGTCACATGCCCCCATTTCTTTTTGCCTTTCTTTCTTCATGTTCTGTTTGGACTGAAGTGACAGAAGAGTCTCACATCCAACATCTAGACAGGTGCTTAGGGCCCAGGAGCCTCCTTGGGGCGGCAAAGCTGCTCATCAGTCCCAGCATGTCTTCAGTCAAGGCCTCTGAATGTGGGCTGTAAGGAGCTCCCTAGAGCCCACATCCCAGTCACAGGGTGCCCGGTCTCTGCACCCATCCTCTGGCCCTCCACACAAAGAGGGGTCTGTTAGCAGTAAGAAATGCCCCACAAGAAGCTTGAAGGGAGATGAGGCGTCACACCTCACCCTTTCTACAGGCCGACTCCAGGTTTACCATGCAAGGACAGGGGCAGCAACTCAAGGCTCAGTGCCCTCTCTCCCCACCCACTCTCTTGCTATCTAGCTGTTTCTTCTACATGAAATGTCACTCCTTTTTCTCTGAGCCACACAGCACAGGGCTCAACCTCTGGGGATGGGGCCCCACTCAGGGCGGGGGATCTCCTTTGCTTCCACCATGACTCCTCTCACAGAGGATGGGAATTTCCTCAGCCACAATCTCTGAGTTTTGCAGCACCAGAAGCCATGTCTCGTTCATCCCCCACCCTTGCATTCAGCATGCAGTAGGTTCTTGTTGAATGCCTGTGAAATGAGCACACGACACCAGAACAAATGAGTGAGCGGATGCGCACACAGAGGGTTTGTGTATATATGAGCCAATTATTACTGCATATCAAATTAACCCAGAACTTAGTGGCTTAAAACAACAATAATTATGTATTATCTCTCACAGTTCCTGTGAGTCAGGAATTCAGACAGGGCACAGCAGGAGCAGCGTCTCTATTCCAGAATGTTTGGGCCCTCAGCCGGAAGACTTAAAAGCTGGGAGCTAGAATCATGTAAAGCAGGGGTTGGCAAACTATGGCCTGTGGCCAAATATGGCCCACTACCTGGTCTTGTAAATAAAGTTTTCCTGGAATGCACTCACACCCATTTATTTCTGGGTCTCTTTGTACTCGGAAGACAGACTTCAGTAGATGGAGCAGATATTGGATGCAAAACCTAAAATATTTGCTGTCTGGCCTTTTCTGGGAAAAATTTGCCAGCTGCTGGATCCTAAAGATGGTTCATTGAGGTGTCTGGTCATTGACAAATCAGCTGTGAGCCTAGCTGGGGCTGTCAGCTGGCCATCCAGGCAAGGCCTCTTCATGTGACCTGGGCTTCCACACAACATGGTGACTGGAATTCCAAGGACGTGTGTTCTGAGATCGAGCAATCCAGGCAGCCCTACCAGGCTAGCGTGATTGGACTTTTGAGGAATCCAAGCACTAGGACAGTAGGACTGCAGGGCAGAGGGCTTGCTTGGCAAGGGGTGCCAAGCCGTGAGGGCATTGTTCAGGGGAAAGGGTGGGAGAAGCTTCTTCCAGTGGAGGCATTGCACACACAAGCTACTTGAGTGTTTCTTGAATATTGGAGTTGGGGATTTGTGACCAACAGATGACTGGAAGGTCAGACCAGAGGTCCCTTCACAGAGAGCCTTGGACAGCAGGCTGAGGTACTTGGACCTCATCTTGAGGGTCCCAGGGAAACATTAAAGGTTTTCAGCAGAGTCAGAATTGTGCTGTAGAAATAGCACTGTGACTGCTATGTGGAGAAGGGATTGAAGGGGGAGAAACTGGAGCAGGGAGACTAGGCTGCTGAGCAGGTAGAAGGCAGCAGTGGGGATGGAGGGAAGGACAGATTCCAGATGAATGAAGGAGGCAAGGGCTCGGGCTTGAGTGCACATGAGGGATACAGGATGGCTCTGTGGCTGCTGACTGAGGGCTGAGGTGTGGGGTATGCGGACCTCTGCTCTGGCCTCAGTGTGGCAGGTGCTGAGGAGCATGAAGCAGTCAAAGTGCAGAAGAGAGGGCTCTCCCGGTGAGCAGACAGGAAGGAGAAGGAGCCCAGGGAGGGTGGGTGGCATAGTATCAAGGAAGGATTGTTGAAGAGTGACCAGGAGGACAGGAGTGACAGGAAGAGCAGGTATCCCTCAAGTGCCACTGAGAGCTGTCCTTGGGAAGGAAGAACCAAGCAATTGACAGCACAGTGCGAGACTCAAGAGGGAGGGCGGCAGCCCAGTGTTGGGGCAGAAATGTCTCTGCAAGTTGAGGAGAAGTGAGGGAGGTGCAGAGAAGCTCCTTTCAGAGGCCGTTGCACATGAAGGAGACGATAGGCAGGCACTCAAGAAGAGAGGAGAGGGCGGTGGGATCGAAAAGAGATTTCTCATTTCTAACACGAAAATCATCCGAAAAGAGCGAAGGCCTTTTTTTTTTCTTCTTCTTTTTTACAGTGCTGGAATTGAACATAGGGCCTCTACCATTGAGATATAACCCCAACCCCAAAGGCCAAATTTTGATACCAGAAGGAATACGGGTTGGTTTGGACTTAATAGTTGGTTATAAAAAAAGCCCTGAAAGGCCACCCAGGCCCATGGGGTTGGGACTCTCATTTCCGGAGGTGGGATGTCTATCTGTGTTACAGAGAGACCAGGGGCCTGTGGTGGGTTTTAGCCCATAGCCCCCTGCTCCTCACTGCCCTGACCCTCCTGCCCCGCACCCACACTCTGACTGAGCTCATAGCCATGTGACCAGAAGAGGTTAATGGGCTCTCTTCTCTCCCCCATTGTGTTTTGTTTTGGTTTGTTTTCTCTGCAGGTTCCAGTGCCCCCAGTTGCCCGAATATCTCAAGTTAGTTTTCAAAGTTCCCATGTTTGGGGAAACTTTGGCTTTGGTGTCTGTTTCCATTCCTCCACTTTTCTCACCCCATCGCCTCTTACCTTCCTTGTTCCTCTCTCTCCATTCCTCTGTTCTCTCCCCTCCTGATGTCTCCCCATCTCTCTCCTTTGCCCCCTTCCCCTCTGCCCACCTCGTGTCCTCCAGTTCTCTTTTCTCTCCCGCTGGCCCAGCCTGGGATCCTTGCCCCTGCCTCCTCTGTCTCAGTCTGATACCTCTCAGGGTACCTCCCCCTCCTGGACCCTCGTCTGTCTCTGCATCTTCCTCCTCATCTCTGTTTCTCTCTGTGTGTTCCCTTGGTGTCACTCTGCCATTGTCTGTACTTCATGACCACTCCATCCACACACTCTGTGTCTGAACAACAGTATCACCCAGTCTCTTGTGGTGACTGGCGCCAGTGAGGGGCAGGAGGGCTGACCCCAGGCACGTGTGGTGGGAGCCCAGCTTCTACTTGTCAGCTACCGCCGACCTGAGCTTCTAGTAGCCTGGGAGGGAGGAAGCCTCCCATTCGTCTTGAGCACATCCGCCAGGCAGAGCCCTGGTGCCCCCACTCAGCACAGTGTCACCCGACATGCTTCCACCTGCTCACAGCACACACACTTCCCTCTCTGTCCTCTCCACCCTTCAGCCACAGTGTGCTCCACCATCCCTGTTGCCGCATGTGCTGCCGTCTCCATGCCACCAGTACCAAGTGCTCCATGGTCCCACGTGTTCATGTGTGCACATACATGCATCGGGGCTGTCTCCACCGCCCTGCTCAAGCCTCACATTAACTCTGCCTGTGTGTGCCCTGCCTCCCCAGGTATGCGAGACCACCCTCCCATCCCCATCACCGACCTGGCGGACAACATTGAACGCCTGAAAGCCAATGATGGCCTCAAGTTCTCCCAGGAGTATGAGGTGAGACAACCTCCCCTGTCCTGTCCCATGTGGCTGGCCTAGGGCCTAGCCCATAGCACCTCCTGTCTTGTCCCAGGTCAAAGCAGTGGCTGGGGCTCCCGGTTTTCCTGGTGCACAGAGAGGGATGGCAGCATCAAGGTTCAGCTGGGGAACTGGCCTCCTCAGGTGCTGAGTCTAACCAAGGCCCTGCCCAGGACCTTCTGGTGGTCACCCAGGAGATGCTTCAAAAGGCTATGCTGGAGCCGGGCGCAATGGCGCACGCCTGTAATCCCAGCACTTGGGAGGCTGAGGCAGGAGGATCTCGAGTTCAAAGCCAGCCTCAGCAACTTAGCGAGGCCCTAAGCAACTGAGTGAGACCCTGTCTGTAAATAAAATACAAAATAGGGCTGGGGATGTGGCTCAGTGGCCGAGTGTCCCTGAGTTCAATCCCTGGTTCCAAAAAAAAGAAAGAAAGAAAGAGAGAGAGAGAGAGAGAGAGAGAGAGAGGAGAGAGAGAGAGAGAGAGAGAGAGAGAGAGAGAGAGAAAGAAAGAAAGAAAGAAAAACAAAAGGTTTGTTTTTGTTTCTGAGCACCCACCTATGCTGGGTGCTCAGAAACATGTCCAGATGCTAACAGAGGCAGACACAGGGTACAGACCCAGATAATCTGTGATAATCATATCAGTAATAATAGACACAACACGTCAAGGGCTTACTGCAGGCCAGCATTGTCTGAGCACTAGGCATCATCATCTCACTCCCCTCATAGCCTTCTGAGATGGTACTATTACTGTCCCGTCTTTCAGATGAGGAAGCAGGGCTCAGAGATGGGGAGTGACTTGCCCATGGTCAAACAACTGATGAGTAGTGGAGCTAGAATTCCATCCCAGGCCTACCTGACGGCTTGTGCCTGCACTGTGTGACTGTTCCATGCACACGCTTGATGCCTGGGGCAGCAGTGTTGCCGAGCCTCTCATTGTGACTGCACCCCTGAGTGGAGGGCCATCCCCAGGCAGGCGTGGTGGAAGCCCAGCTTCGGTCCCACCAGCTCCCACCCACATGTGCTCACATGTGCACTCAGAGTGCACAGGGCAGAGAGGAGGAGCTAGGGGCTCCTCCATGTGCTCGCCTTGCTCTGGCCTGCTGGAGACTCAGACTTCAGGGTCTGAAGGCTTCTACTCCACTCGCAGCTGGTGGCAGGAGATGACTTCGAATATTCCTAGGCCTCCCGGCCTGGGAGGGACTTTGTTAAAGGAAGAGGTCATAAAGGAGAGGCCCACCTTCGCTCGTAAGCACACGCAGCTGTCTTTTCTGGCTTGCGTATCACTCTTTTCCAGCACCTGGCACAGACCTCAAAACCTTATTAATAAATAAGTGATGGATGAGTTGGTTTAGCCTAACCTGAGAGTTTGCTCTCCTTTTAGTCAGATGTCCACCCTCAGATGTGTTTGGGACACAGGGTACCAAGGTTGCTTTTCCAAGGGCCTTGGGCCAGACAGATTTCAAGGGTGTTGGGTCTCCAAAGAGAAAATTGAGCTTGGCAGGCAGATGGATGAGCACTTCTGCAAAGAAACCATGCTGGCTCTACCTGTAGTGCACCCACTGGGGCCTAATTTACATGTGGCCTCACTGCAGGTAACAAAGCTTTTAAGTTGGGCCCTCTGCTCTTTATGAAGCCAGGAATGGTCTTCCACCCATACTCATTGGTACCATGTCCCATCGCTGCCCTTTCTCTGATGAAGTTGTGTTTCACTGTCTAGGCTCACAGGACCTCTGCTCACAGTAGTCCTCCTGCCTCCTTCTACCTATCTCTGTCTTCTTCTCTGAGTTATTTTGTAAGACCCTCTTCTACCCAGAAGGCTACTCTGGCCACTCAAGGCTGCTGAGGGCTCTCCCTCAGCCAGGATTCCCGAGCTCTCTCATCCTTAACAGTCTGTTAGTTATTCGTCACACATTGGCAAGCACTAAACTGTGTGCCACTCCCTGTGCTGGGTGCTAGGGATATGGAGATAAATGTCCTCAGGACCCAGTCAGTGAGGAAATATACCAGCAGGTAACCAGCATTGAATGTATAACTATGTCCATATGTCATGGTATTAAATACGATCAACATGCATAGGAAGGGAAACAGCTCTAAAGCAGCCTGAGGAGCCGGATGCTGTGGCGCACGCCTGTAAGCCCAGCACTTGGGAGGCTGAGGCAGGAGGATCGTGAGTTCAAAGCCAGCCTCAGCAACTTATCGAGGCCCTAAGCAACTCAGTGAGACCCTGTCTCTAAATAAAATACAAAATAGGGCTGGGGATGTTGCTCAGTGGTCGAGTGCCCCTGGGTTCAATCCCCAGTACCAAAAAAATAAAATAAAATAAAGCAGCCTGAGGGTTGGGCTGTGCTTGGGGGTTTCTTAGAGCACTGACACTGTACCCTGGAGTGTAACAAGGTTGGGGCCAAAATATGAAAAGATGCTGCGTGCAAGGCAGAGTACTTTGGACTGTATCCATCTGTAAAGTGAGGATTGTGACAGAACCTCTCTCATACAGCATTAGATGAGAAAATACAGAGTGCTTACAACAGGGCCAGGCACACTAAGCTCCCATTGATACTTAGCTCTTACCATTACTGCTGAGGCAACGAAGAGCGTGGAACCTTTTAAGCAGGAAATTGATACTCAGATCTGCATTTTTGAAATATCTGAAGGATCATTAAAGCAGTTGGACAGAGTGGGTCAGAATGGAGGAAGAGAGAGGGCAGTGGCAGCCATTGGAGAGCTGAGGAGGGGAAGAGCATCAGAATGTTGGTCAGTTGTAAGGGTTGTAAAGATGTTTTGAGGTGGACTTGGCAGGTGCTGGCCTGGGCTTCTGGGTCATAGATGATAGTGCCATCCACTGAAATGGAGTCCCAGCAGCAGAGCAGGTTTGGAGGGGAAGCTATTGAATGTGGCTTTGACATGAGACTGAAGGGCCAGTGAGTTCCTTGTCCAAGGAGGCTGCCAGGTACTCAGAAAAGGGCTCCTAAGCTACAGCCGGGTACATGGACAGCTCCAACACGTACAAGTGCAAGAATCCTGCAAGCAGTGGAGGTCACTCAGGAAAGGTGGTAGAGTGAGGAAAGGGCCTGGGAGAATCACTAGAGGAATCGGTATCCCACCTGAAGAACAGGCAGGTGCAGGGGAGCAGGCAGAGAAGAAACAGCCAGAGAGACAGAAGAGAACTAGGCAAGGTGGTGCACGGTGTCTGGAGCCTTCAAGTTTTCAGTCTGGCCAAGGGTGCTGCTGTTGGTTCCATCTTTCTGTGCCCATTTCATTAGTCGGATGCACACCCCTCTCCCCTGGCCACCCCAGAGCATTCTACCAAACAAGGCGATCTGGTGTTGTGGTCAAAGGACTACTCAATGCATCCTTTTCCTGAATTTTGGCAGCTCCGTAGCTCTGTGACTGAGGGTTTTGCTCAGCTTCATCAACACCACTGGTAGAGGGCCAGTGCAGCTTTCAACCTGAAGAAAGGATATGAGCACAGCATGGAAGGCAGGGTCCCTCAGTGGGGGTAGGCATCTCTCAGCTAACCCATGCTTTTTCTGTTCCCGGCAGTCCATTGACCCTGGACAGCAGTTCACGTGGGAGAATTCCAACCTGGAGGTGAACAAGCCCAAAAACCGCTACGCAAATGTCATTGCCTACGACCACTCTCGAGTTATCCTTACCTCCATCGATGGTGAGCCAAGCACAGAGCCCCCTCCCAGCCATTGTTCACCTCCCCCTCACTCTCTGGGCTGACTCATGCTATGGAGGACATTCCTAAGTCTTGGGTGCACTGAGACATGGTGGGCTGGGCTACGGGCACTGGGTTAATGCTCTCTGATGTCCCTTTCCATCTGTAGGTGTCCCAGGGAGTGACTACATCAATGCCAATTACATCGATGGCTATCGCAAGCAGAATGCCTACATTGCCACACAGGGCCCACTGCCTGAGACCATGGGTGATTTCTGGCGAATGGTGTGGGAACAGCGCACAGCCACTGTGGTCATGATGACACGGCTAGAAGAGAAGTCCCGGGTGAGACTGAAGGGTCCTACTGGAAGGTGGGCGGGAAATAACTCAGCCACCAGGTGACTTTGGACACCTTACTCTGTCCCTGTGGGTAGAAGTTTCTTAAGGTATTCCCCAGGCACTATTGCTTTCCTGGAGTACTGTTATGTTCCCCAGGTATTCAGATGTTCCTGGGATGTAGCATGTTCCCCAGATGCTAGTGGGTTCCTAGGATGTTAATGTGTTTCACCAAATGCTGTCATTTTCTGGAATGCTAATATGTTCCCCAGTTGCTGGCTTGTTCCCAGAGTGTTCACATGTTCCCCAGATGCTGGAGTGTTCCTGGGGCATTAACACATCTCCTCAGTTAATTAGTGGAAAGAGCTGCTGTTATCTGCTTTTGCACTGCAAAGCATTGACTGAAACATAAAATTTACAGAGCTTGAAAATGGGGCATAAACATTATGGGTAAATTTGGCAGAAAATGCGCCTGGTGTGATCTGGTCTTGAATAAATAATTTTCAATTATGGCCCTCATTCCACCAGTGAGGGCAGGGGTGGTGACATAGCGTGATGAGTCTTGATGAGGGAGAGTGGAAATGATTTCATGGGTGTGTGTGCTAGGGATTGAACCCAGGGGCACTACACCACTGAGCTACATCCTCGACCCTTTATTTATTTAATTATTTTTTATTTTGAGATAAGGTCTCACTAACTTGCTAAGGATGTTCTCGAACTTGCAAACCTCCTGCTTTAGCCTCCATGTCACTGGGATTACAGGCATGTGCCACTGCCTAGCAGGACAATGGATTTGAGAGTTCAGGGCTAGGAGGGTCTTTTAACCAGATGGGCTGGGCCTTTCTCTCTGCTTCTGCCTACCTGGGCCTTTGGGCACCCTCCAACATCACCTGTGCCCTGCTTCCTGTTCTGTATTTCCCTCTGCAGGTAAAGTGTGATCAGTACTGGCCAGCTCGTGGCACTGAGACTTATGGCCTCATTCAGGTGACCCTGCTGGACACTGTGGAGCTGGCCACATATACTGTGCGCACCTTTGCACTCCACAAGGTATGGCTCTGCCCTGGTACTTGTCCCTATAAAGACAGAGGCCTGAGTGTGATGGATTGAGTTGGGGAGCCAGCATAGGTATTAGAGGGTCAAGGGCTGGTGGGCATGTGGGGTGATGCCAGAACTTCCTCAATTCTTCAGGGGTGCCTTGTGTCGTTTCTGAGTCCATCCAAGCGTAGTGGGTCTGGTTCTAGGTGTGTGGCAGGCAGACTCCTGGTCACCTCATTTCTGCTGACTTTGCTCCCCAGAGTGGCTCTAGTGAGAAGCGTGAGCTGCGTCAGTTCCAGTTCATGGCCTGGCCAGACCATGGGGTTCCTGAATACCCAACTCCCATCCTGGCCTTCCTGAGACGGGTCAAAGCCTGCAACCCGCTAGATGCAGGGCCTATGGTGGTACACTGCAGGTGAGAGGGTATGGTGCTACCAAAGGGAGTGGGGTGGGAGATGGGGACCTCTGACCCAAGTTGAGACCGTGTTCTACAGCGCTGGTGTGGGCCGTACGGGCTGCTTCATTGTTATCGATGCCATGTTGGAACGAATGAAACATGAAAAGACGGTTGACATCTATGGTCATGTGACATGCATGAGATCGCAGAGGAACTATATGGTGCAGACAGAGGACCAGTATGTGTTCATCCATGAGGCGCTGTTGGAGGCTGCCACATGTGGACACACAGAGGTGCCTGCCCGCAACCTCTATGCCCATATCCAGAAGCTGGGCCAAGTGCCTCCAGGGGAGAGTGTGACTGCCATGGAGCTCGAATTCAAGGTAGGGCTCCAGTGGGCCTGTACTAGGTCATGGGGGACCCCTGTGGCTCCCCAAGGAAGCCAGACCTGACTAAATCCTTCCTGTCAACAGTTGCTGGCCAGCTCCAAGGCCCACACATCTCGCTTCATCAGTGCCAACCTGCCCTGCAACAAGTTCAAGAACCGTCTGGTGAACATCATGCCCTATGAACTGACCCGGGTGTGTCTGCAGCCCATCCGTGGCGTGGAAGGCTCCGACTATATTAATGCCAGCTTCTTGGATGGCTACAGGTCAGTAGGCTTGTCCCTGCCCCACCATGTGCTGCAGTGCCCAGGCCTGTGCCTGGCTGGTGAGGGTGAGGGGAAACATGGTAGGGCCAACCCAGAAGACTTGAGTGGGCTGAGTAGAGCAGGGAGGGCTTCCTTGGAGGAGGGGTGCTCTGAGCAGGGCCCCAAGGGACCAGGCAATCTCAGGGGAGACTGGGGGCAGCAGCACCTGCAGCATGTCCAGTGTTATGTCCATCCAGACAGCAGAAGGCCTACATAGCTACACAGGGGCCTCTGGCAGAGAGCACCGAGGACTTCTGGCGCATGCTATGGGAGCACAATTCCACCATCATCGTCATGCTGACCAAACTTCGGGAGATGGGCAGGGTGAGCCCACCCCTTCCCCTAAGGTCCTTCTCACACCTGGGAGGACCCCAGCCACCCTCGGGAGAGATGCCCCTTTTGTTAGTCTTCATGTAACAAGGAAATTTTCATACCCAAGCTTCCATCAGCATTAGCCTGAGACCCCTACCTTTTCGCCACCTGAGGCATCCTGTCCCAGAATTCTCTAAAACCTGGTGTTCCTTCCCCCTTCCTCCCCACCTGATCATGGGGGCTGGGCCCTGTGTCCACAGGAGAAGTGCCACCAGTACTGGCCAGCAGAGCGCTCTGCTCGCTACCAGTACTTTGTTGTCGACCCGATGGCTGAGTACAACATGCCCCAGTACATCCTGCGTGAGTTCAAAGTCACAGATGCCCGGGTGAGTGTTGGCTGGAGAGAGTTTCTGTTCACACTCAAGCACCACACTGCCTGAACAGATGTGGGCAGGGGCTGCCCACATGGTGCCTTAACTCAAACTACAGGAACCTGAGAAGAGGGTGCAGGTTTTGGGGTGTGAGCCTATCTCCCTGGGTGGCCTCATGGGTAATGACTTCACAGGGCTGCATGCCTTTGTTATTGTACTCCCCTAGCCTGGCTGAGAGGGACTGTAGCCTAAGGTACAAATTGAACCCTGTACCTTGCCCACCTTCCCCAGGATGGGCAGTCAAGGACAATCCGGCAGTTCCAGTTCACAGACTGGCCAGAGCAGGGTGTGCCTAAGACAGGAGAAGGCTTCATAGACTTCATCGGGCAAGTGCACAAGACCAAGGAGCAGTTTGGGCAGGATGGTCCCATCACCGTACACTGCAGGTGGGGCTGTCCCCATGAGGGCAGGGCTGGGCGGTGGTCCTGAAAGCCTGGCAGACCGCTGCCAGAGGTGAGCAGGATTCCTGACCCAGCTTATCTCTGAGTAGTGCTGGTGTGGGCCGCACGGGAGTGTTCATCACTCTGAGCATCGTCCTGGAACGCATGCGCTATGAAGGCGTGGTTGACATGTTCCAGACTGTGAAGACCCTGCGCACACAGCGTCCTGCAATGGTGCAGACAGAGGTATGTAGACCAGAGTGCAGGGCCAAGGTCTCCCTGACAACCCTCCCTGCAACCCTAGGCTGTGGTTCAGTAGCTTCGAACTGAGCACTAGTAGTATGTCTCTGGGTTAGGGCTGGACATGGCACAGTATAGAAGCAGATAAACATGATTGGGGTGGTGGGGAAGACAAGTAGATGTAGGGTCCTGGGAGAGAAAGGCTCTTCTAGGCCCCTGAATATTCCCTGGGGCAGCTCTCAGGGTGCAGCACCTGCTTTTGGCCAGCAGAGGCTTATTCCTTGGCCCATGGGCTGCAGTGTGAGTGCCATCAACAGTGTGGTTGGGGTATCTATTGGCACTGCCTACACTGACCCGCCCCCTTGTCCTGGCAGGACCAGTACCAGCTGTGCTACCGTGCGGCCCTGGAGTACCTCGGCAGCTTTGACCACTATGCAACGTAACTACTGCTCCCCTCTCCTCCGCTGCCCCCACCAGGGGGCTCCGGAGGGGACCCAGCTCCTCTGAGCCATACCGACCATCGTCCAGCCCTCCTGCACGGATGCTGTTGCCGGCAAAGCACAGTCCACTGGGATCACAGCGTTTAAGGAACATTGCCACACCAATTCAGAGAGCCCAGAACACCCCTGGGCTAGCGGGCAGACTGGCAGGCAGGCGCTCTGTCCACCAGACCCAACTGGAGCCCGCTTCAAGCTCTCTGTTCAGCTCCGCGTTTCTCATGCTTCTCATGGGGTGGGGATGGGGGCAAAGCCTCCTTTTTATACATTAGGTGGGGTAGACTGAGGGATCCTAGCCTCTTCCCTCTAATCTTTCCTTTTGCAAATCCTTAACTGCAGAATGGGCCGTTGTGGGGTTTGGGGCTCATTTTGTTTTCATTTTTGAGTTCACTTTGGACCCTGTTTTGTTTTTTTGTATGACTTACACTGCTGAAGGACAGAACTTGCCTTCCTGGTATGGAGCTGGGCCAGCAGCCTGAGAAGGCTTGGCTGTGGACCTGGGAGATGGCGCAGGTCGGGCTGCTTCTCTAGCCCTTCAGACGAGATCCTGTTCTACACAAATGCAGGGAAACACAGTTTGTTGGTTTTTGTTATTTTTTCTTCCTAGGTTTTGTTTTGTTTTTCTTTAAAAGTCTTTTTTAGGCCCCACAGACAGTGGTGGGCGGGGAGGCGATAGGAAACACATCCCCAGTCGTCTGTTCCAGTGTGTGTTTAACATTCACAGCCCACAACCACAGACGTGTCTGAGGGAGCCTAGCAAGGCATTCCTCATCACCATCGTGTTTGCAAAGGTTAAAAAGAAACAAAAACAAAAAACCACACACACAAAAACAGAAGAAGAAATGAAGAGAAAACTAGAGAGTCATCCCCTGGCCTCTGCTTCAAACCCCCAAGAGTGACTTCGTGCATCTGAGGCTACCCAGGGGCTCACAGAGCCTGCTGTCGTCCCCAGCATCGCAGTAGGGCTGGTGTTTGTAGGCTGTGGAGTCTGGCCACGTGGCCAAGCAAATGGCACAGGTCAGGGTGTTTGTCACGCCCCACACACCTCAGGGCCAAGCGGGGGCGTGACTGGCCCTTCAGGTCCAGGCCAGTGGGCCTGGTAGCACATGTCTGTCCTCAGCAGGGGCCAGATGATTTCCTTCCCTGGTTTGCAGCTGTTTTCAAAGCCCCTGAGAATCGCTCTTTTTCCACTCCTTCAAGATGCCCTCATAAACCAATGTGGCAAGACTACTGGACTTCTATCAATGGTACTATAATCACTCTTATTATCTCAGCTTGCTGAGGGGCAGGGAGAGGGCCTCTTCCTCTGGGCAGCACTATCTAGATAGGTAAGTGGGGGCGGGGAAGGGTGCATAGCTGTTTTAGCCAAGGGATATGATGCTGAGGTCCCCAAGTCTAGCTAGGCTAAGTCAAGATCAACAATCCAGGGTTGGTAATGTTGGATGAAACATTCATTTTTACCTTGTGGATGCTAGTGCTGTAGAGTTCACTGTTGTACACAGTCTGTTTTCTATTTGTTAAGAAAAACTACAGCATCATTGCATAATTCTTGATGGTAATAAATTTGAATAATCAGATTTCTTACAAACTGGGCTTCTGTCTCAGCTCTTTTGGAATCCAAAGAATCTGGACTCTAAATCAGTAGCTAACATGGGCTCTGGAGACTGCCTGTTCTTGAGAGGACATTGAGGCTATCCTGAGTATTTGTGACAGGGCTGGCTCTTGTCATGGCTATCTACTTTAGCTCTGAAGATGGAGCCACCAAGAGCCAGGCCTGAAGCACCCTGGGATTGGGAGCACACTCCTCACCTCTCTTCCCCCTTGGGCTGCTGCAGGTTGCCATATCAGGGGTACTGGTCTGCTTCTAGAAGCCATATCCCCCCTCTCCAATCACCTCCTTCCTTTACTTCTCCCCTAAAGGATGGGATGGCCCTGTGGCATAAAAACCTGTGCCCATGCTCAGTGTGGTGGCACATGCCTATAATCCCAGCAACTGGGGAGGCTGAGGCAGAAGGATCGCCAAATTTGAGGCCAGTCTCAGCAACTTAGCAAGACCCTCTCTCAAAACTAAAAAATAGTACTGGGAATGTAGCTCAATATTAAAGCACCGCTGGGTTCAACCCCTTATACAAAATAATAATAATAATAACCATATGGAAATTGGTTAATGAGAACTAATTTTTGCAATGTGAATGCTGGACACCAAAAACAGTATGGCCATGTGGCCCCTAGATATATGACAACATCTGCTAATTGAGCCCTGTTGCCTCTCTACTGGTGATGAGACAAGTCCTTCTAGGCTGTAAAATTATGGAACTTCTAGGGGTTCAGGAATAGAAACCCAGAACAAGTGAGGAAGAGAAATGCCTAAATCAGCAACTAACACTTGAGAAGAGAACATCGTCATAGTCCATCAGCCCATCACAGAAGTGCTGTGCGTGTACTGAGGCAGCACCTAACCCTGGGCAAGGCTCCCTGGAGAAAGTGATATAAGCTGGATTCAGACTGTTTCACAGGTAAGTAGTGGTTAGATTTAAAAGGTGGGCAAAACATTCTCTGCAGAGGCAACAACCTGTGCGTAGGCTCAGAAGCATAGAAGAGGTCAAGCAGGAAATGGAGGAAGTGCAGTATGACTGAGGTAGTGAGCCACTGGGCTAGAAAGTGGGCTGGGTGGAGTCAGGGTGTGCCTCTAAGGGGATTGAGTAGACTGAAAGGGATTCGGGTGCCCACTCTAACATCCTGAGCAGCTCTTGGTGACCCTCACCACATTCTAGTATTGGTAATGTCTCCTGGGGGCTGTGAATGACCAAGACCTGACACCAGGTCCCTTCTTGGTATCCCCAGTACCTGGTTCAGTGCCAGGCATATGTCTATTCATTCAGAGAAAAGATACCATCATTGTATGATTCATTAAATTTGAATAATTGTTTGCTATGAAAAGTGTGAGAACTTCAGGTTTGGTTCAATAGTAGAGTGCTTTACCCAGCATGCATGAAGCCTTGGGTTCAATCCCCAGCACTCCCCCCACGCCCGGGGGTGGGGGGAGAAGCCATTAAGCATTTTCAAGTAAGGGATAAATGCCAGATTTTCACTTGAGAGACATCAACATTCAAAACGTGCTAGGCAGGCTCAGTGCTAAGTGCTTTATGGACTGATTGCGAACCTAGAGGCAGAATAGACTCTTCTTTCCTCTTCGCAGATGAGGCAACAGGCTCCTATGGAGTCACTTGTCAGAGACCACACAGGCAGAGGAACACCAGAGCTGGGACCATTACCTGCTCACATCTGCTCCAGAGACCCTTCTCCATCACCAGTGTCAGCCCTCCCTCCCCTGCCCTCTTACACCATCCTATCTCCAGACCCATTCCCCTCGCCAGGGGCCCCCATCACAGAGTGGGGCTCCCATCCACCCAGCTTTCCTATCAGGCATCTCTTCCATACCCTGCCCATTTGGCTTCCATTGGGCATCTGTTCAACTGTCTCTATTTCTACTGCTTCTGTCCCAAGCCACCCTCTTGCCTGAACTGCTGCCATGTCATCTTACCTGGTCTGCCTGCCCACAGCCCTGCCCCAGCCAACCCATTCTCAACATAGCAGCCAGAGCAATACTGTTCTCAGGGAAGCCAGACCAAGACAATGTCCTGAGAAACAACTTTTTTTTTTTTTTAATAGATGGACATAATTATTTTATTTTTATGTGGTGGTGAGGATCGAACCCAGTGCCTCACACATGCCAGGCAAGTGCTCTACCACTGAGCCACAATCCCAGCCCAAAAAAATTTTAGGAGAAAGGAAAAATTTGTTTCATCAACTTATTCAACAAATAATAGCTAATGCACATTTGCCATGTCAGTGACCCTTCTGAGTATTTGAAATAAATACATAGTGAACTGAACAGACTGCTGTCCTTGGGGCAGGTATACTCTAAAATCAGGAAACAGATGATACATATGAAAAATAGTAAATGAATGTATTTATAGTTTGTTAAATGGTGAGAAGTCCCATGGTATGTATTTTTTTTTCGGGGGGGGGGGGGTAAAATAAAAGGACCAGCACGGGGTGGTGAGAGGAAGGCTCACTGAAAAGATGGGATTCAGGCCAGGCCCAGGGGAGCATGCCTATAATCCCAGCAGCTCAGGAGGCCAAGGCAGGAGGATTACGAGTTCAAAGCCATCTTCAACAACTTAGGCCCGAAACAACTTAGTGAGACATTGTCTCTAAATAAAATATAAAATAGGGCTGGGGATGTGGCTCAGAGGTGGAGTGCCCCCTTTTTAAAAAAGGGTAGGGATACGTCTCAGTGGTTAAGCACCCCTGGGTTTGATCCCCCATACCAAACATGTACACACACATACAGACAAAGATGAGCATCCAGATGAAGAGAGTAACTAAAGCAAAGGCACCAGGCAGGAATGTGCCTGATGAGGCCGGTGTGGCTTTGACGCTAAGCAAAAGGGCAAGGAAGAGGTTGGTGCAGAAGTCCAGGTGTGAAAGGGGCCAGATTTTATTATCTTGAAGGCAGAGCTGAGAGGATTAACTGATGGATTGGAGGAGAAAAAGACCAATCAAGGTTGATCCCACAGTTTAGGCCTGAGCAACTAGAAGGATAAATATTTAGCATTGATTGGTGGGGAGGCTATACATATGGGTTAGAAAGCTACTTAGTGGTCTGAACCGGAATTTGGTGGCATTGGTATCATTTTTCTTTTGGTATTGCAGATTGAACCCAGGGGTGTTTTACCACTGAGCCACATCCCCAGCCCTTTCTGTTTGAGACAGGGTCTCACTAAGTTGCTTAAGGCCTTGATAAGTTGCTGAGGCTGGCCTTGATCTTGCAGTCCTCCTGACTCAGCCTCCCAAGTTGCTGGGATTACAGGTGTGCGCAGCATGAGCTGGTATTACTCTTAAGTCTGCCTAACTCTAAAGAGTTTGCCCAATAAAAGAGTTGTCAGGATGGATGATTTTTTTTTCTGTTTTCTGAATTTTCTGTGAAGAGGTAATACTACTTTAATTTCAAATTAATCAAATTTTTATAATCATACAATTAATAACTTGTTTTTAAAGCAAGAAATACCTAAATAAGATAAGGATGTAAATCCCCATTCTTTTCCTATGCCATAACTTCTGGTGAGAAAAACTATTCACAGTTTAGTTCATGTCTTTCTGGGGCTTTTCTGTGAATATGCAAACATGCATATAATCTTTTTTTCTTTTTTTCTTTTTTTTGGCTGTGCTGGGGATTGAACACAGGGCCTTATGCTTGCAAGCACCGTATTAAAAAAAAAAAGTGTATTTTCATAATCTTCATTTTACTTAATTGTTATATATAACCAGAATCATTGTTCATCTCTTTCTGCAAATAGCCTTTTCATTTAAATATACTGTAATAAGCTGGGGTTATAGGTCAGTGGTAGAGCACTGACCTAGCCTGCAGGAGATCCTAGGTTTGATCCTCAGCACCCAAAAAAAAAAAAAAAAAAGCTTTAAACATACTGTGAGGAACCCAATGCACTAGCAGTAGTGCACTCCTGTGATTCCAGCTACTTGGGAGGGTCAGGTAGGAAGATTGTTAAGTTCAAGGCCATCCTGGGCAACTTATGAGACCCTGTCTCAAAATAACAGCGTTCTGAGGATGGAGCTCAGTGGTAGAGAACTCCTGGATTCAATCCCCAGTACAAAAAAAAAGGGAAAAAAAATTAAAAATCACATATGAAGTGACTATATGTACAGAGTATTCTCCTGGGCTGTGGAGTCTGTTTCACTCATCTGCCTCTTCAGTCTAAACCAGAACTGCTGATTTAACTTTTTTGACTTTGTTTTATTACCTGACACAGCTAGTGTGGAATTTACATAAGGGAAACAATTGGACAAATAATTTAATAATTTAAAAATCTATTAGCAATCCGGGTGTGGTGGCGCATGCCTGTAATCCCAATGACTCGGGAGGCTGAGGCGGGAGGATCGCGAGTTCAAAGCTAGCCTCAGCAACTTAGCAAGGCCCTAAGCAACTCAGTGAGACCCTGTCTCTAAATAAAATACAAAATAGGGCTGGGGATGTGGCTCAGTGGTGGAATGCCCCTGGGTTCAATCCCCTGTTCCAAAAAAAAAAAAAAAAAAAAAAAATCTATTAGCAAAAATTCACTGCAGCATTATTCATAATACTGAAAAACTAACAACCTAAATTAGACCTACACAAACATTTAGTGTCTGTATTCTCTGGGAGCTCTAAAACGCAGAATCTCAAACCCCAACCCAGACTTGCTGAATCAGAACTTGTACTTATGGCAATTGTATGAGCATTAAAATTAGAGAAGTACTGGCAAGGGCATACACCAAAAGGATAGCAATGATTTTTCCAGGCAGTGATGTTCCCTATTTTTTGACGGGGGTTAGGGGTTACCAGGGATTGAATTCAGGGGCACTTGACCACAGAGCCACATCCCCAACCCTATTTTATATTTTATTTAGAGATGGGGTCTCACTGAGTTGCTTAGCACCTTGCTCTTGCTGCAGCTGGCTTTGAACTAGTGATCATCCTGCCTCAGTCTCCCCGGCCATTGGGATTATAGGCATGTGCCACTGCACCCCGCTCCCTATCTATTTTTACCACATTTTTTAGTTCTGTCTCTAAAATATACATTTTTTCATAAATAGATGTCAGAGGTAGGAAACACCTCATACCACAGTTGCATATGTCAGTCCCTCTACCTGAACACACCTCCTGGCATACCTCATCCAGGATCAAGTCCTCTAGGAGTCCCTTCTTAGCCCTTGCCTCCCCCACTATCTACCAGTCTCATTTCCAGCTGTGTTGTTGGTGTAGTAACTGTAGCACTGTGCTGAAATTATTCTTGCTTCTTTATTTGAGTAGGAACATGAGAAAAATACCAAGAAAATCATCCAGGTTGCAGTGCAGAAATAAAATGCAAATTGGCATTATAATTATGGTTTGGTTCATCTGTCTTCTCCTCTGGACAGTGATTTTGAGGGCCAGGACCATGTCTCACTTGGTGTTCAGCTTAGAGCTTGACCCAAAGTAGGGACTCAATACTTGTTTGCGAGAGCAAGGCGTGGTGGTGCATGCCTGTAATCCCAGCTACTTGGGAGGCTGAGGCAGGAGGATCTCGAGTTCGAAGCCAGCCTCAGCAACATAGCAAGGCCCTAAGCAACTCAGTGAGACCCTGTCTCTAAATAAAATACAAAATAGGGTGTGGCTCAGAGGTGGATTGCCCCTGGGTTCAATCCCGAGTACCAAAAAATAAAAATAAAAAAAAAACTTGTTTGCTACTTGGATGAAAGGGGAGATACTTGATGTGACCCTGAGGTGACTGTTAAAAGTAGTTACCAATAGGCTCAGCCTCAAAATCTCTAATGCCTGGTCCTTCCTTTTGCTCCTAGCCAGCTCCCAGAGGGACTTCCCATCCCCTAACCACTTCAACTAAGAGAGGGACTTGGATCACCACACAATTCCACACCAATGGGTAGGAATGGCTCAAATGGAGATTTACCAAGTAACAGCATGTTTAAAATGAACAAATAAAAAAAGAAAGAAAAGAAAGAATCATTCAGCACTTGAACTGTACTGTAAGCTGAGGTACTCTTCAGTCTTCCACAAGACCTTGTGTCCCAGACCTTTCTCCAGACTTCATCCTCTCCAGCGTCCTCTCTCTGGCACATTTTCAGGGTCTTCAGTTCCTCCCACTCCATTTGAGCTTCTACATAGTTCTAAAGATTTCCAACCACCAAACACATCGTATGTGCCTATTACTACGTGCTCTAATGCTACTAGCATTAGTCAGTATATGCTACCTTATAGCATTACTAAGCACTTAAAGGTGACAAGAATCGTATCTGTATTGTTGAAATTTAGTTCCCCTACAAACCCTGTATAGTAGCTTGTATTATTATCTCCTTTTGTAAACAAAAACTAAGGTTCAGAGAGGCCAACCAACTCACTTTAAGAAATCACACAACTAGGAAGATTTGAACAACCTAAATTTGAACTTGGATCTGTATGACTCCAGAGCCTAACTACTGTTAACTACTACACAAACTGCAACCCATCAGGCTTCATTTGTTCATTACTTTCACAGGTAATATTCCAGGAATATTTACTAAGCACTTAACTATGAATCAGGCATTGTACAAGGTGCTGGATTCAATGGTGAAATGACAAAGTGCCTACTCTTAGAGACCTTTATCTGGTGGGAAGACAGACTTTGTCAAAGAAAACTTAAACACATATGTAATTACAATTCCCACAGATACTTTGCAGGAAAACTGTAGAGTATAGCGAGAACAGCACAGGACCCAGCTTAGGATGGGGAGTCAGACAGGCTTCTGTGAGAAAGTGGCTTGACTGGTGTAAAGGTCCTGAGGCAGGAGAAAGCATAGCTCCTTCAAGAAGTGTTTTATTTATTTATTTTTTATTATTTTTTGAAACCGGGGACTGAACTCAGGGGCACTCAACCACTGAGCCACATCCCCAGCCCTATTTTGTATTTTATTTAGAGACAGGGTCTCACTGAGTTGCTTAGGGCCTGCTAAGTTGCTGAGGCTGGCTTTGAACTTGTGATCCTCCTGCCTCAGCCTCCCGCGTGGCTGGGATTACAGGTGTGCGCCACCACGCCCGGCTCAAAGTGATTTAGAAAAACAAAACAGAGGCTGGGGATGTAGCTCAGTGGGAGAGCACTTACCTAGCCTGGGTGAGGCCTTGTGATAGATCCCTAGCACCCCACAAAAAGGAAGAGAGAAAACAGAGTGAAGTCCAGTCTAAATGAGGCCAGGGGTAAAGGAAGAGTGCAGCAGGATGGGGTGGAGCTTGGGCAGGGGCCAAATCACTAAAGGCCTTAGAGGCCAGGGCAAGGGACCTGGAATTCACAATGAAGACACAGGAAGCTTTTTAAGGATTTTCAATAGAGCAGGGAATTCATCTGATTAGCTTTATAGAAACAGTTCTGGCCACAACTTGGAGAACAGATTGGGAAGGGCAAGAGCAGACAGAAACAGGAAATCCTGTTAGGGGACTGTTGCTAGTGGTCCAGGTGAGGTGATGGTGGATTGGAATGGAATGGTAGTGGTGGGGGGATTCAGGACATAATTCTGAAAGTGAAGCTGATAAGACTGGATGTGGCCGGGCCTGTAATCCCAGCACTTGAGAGGCTGAGGCAGGAGGATCGCGAGTTCAAAGCCAACCTCAGCAACTTAACGAGGCCCTAAGCAACTCAGTGAGTTGCTTTATCTCTAAATAAAATACAAAATAGGGCTGGGGATGTGGCTCAGTGGTGGAGTGCCCCTGGTTCAATCCCCAGTACCAAAAAAGAAGAAGAAGAAGGAGGAAAAAGGACTGGATGTGGTGTGCAAGGGAAAAGAATCCAGTAAGGTTGGGTGGTTAGATGGATCCTGGTGACTTTACTGAGGGAGGATGAGATTTGGGGAAGAATCAAGGAATTTGTTTTTTTGGAGTTCGAGGTGTCTGTAATTGTCTAAATGGAGAGAGAGAGTTGTCTCTGTATTCCTGGGGCCAGTGTAAAATAGGTGCTTATTTACAAATCTTTAAATAAAAATGCGTGGGGGGTGGCGGTTGGTGGCACACACCTGTAATCCCAGCTGCTCTAGAGGCTGAGGCAGGAGGATCTCGAGTTCAAAGCCAGCCCCAGCAACAGCGAGCTGCTAAGAAACTCAGTGAGACCCTGTCTCTAAAAAAATACAAAATAGGGCTGGAGATGTGAGTTCAATTCTCGGTACCCACCTCCCAAAAAAATGCATGAATGGGTAGAATTTGAGTCAAATGTTAAATAATGAATCAGATTTGGCCTAAGAGGAAGATATTTTAGTGGCTGAGGAAAAAAAAAAAAAACAATACAAATAGAACAGCTGGTGGAAGCAAAGGATAAAGGAATGAATGTGATGTAGCAATGGTCCTTAGGGCACCGTGTTGTTTCTGCTCACCAAGGCTTTCGGAGCCCTTGCCTGTAACACGGAGCCATCCTCTGTGGAGCAGGGCCTGCCTCTGAGCATTTATATATTTGCACTTCTATGTTTCATAGGCTAGAAGTCCCGTTTTTTCAACTGATCTTGTCTGAATTGTCTTTCTTTCTTAATTTGCAGGGATTGAACTAGCTGCTGAAGACCCCTCCCCAGTGAGCCAGGCAGAGCAGGTCAGGGTGTATCAGCGAGTTCCTGGCGCTTACTCTCCTGAATCCTTTCCGGTAGCTCTTTGCCCAGAGCCTCCCAAAGTACCCACCTGGAAGACATTGTTTACTTCCAGCAGCTAGTGCCACAGTGAGGGTTGGGCGTGACTGACCCCTGAGGGGAAAGTCAAAAGGCATCATTACTATGCAAGCATAGTCCTTCCTGTTGCTATTCAGTTCATTCTTCACTCTTTTATTCAACATATATCCTCAGGTCCACTATTCATTCCAGGTTACCTAACACTCTTTCACCTTGATTCCCTCAATTCTAAAATGGGGACAGCAATAATGCCAACTTCAGAAGTTCATCATGTGGTTGAAACTAAGGAATGCCGATTCATCCAACAGGTATTTAGTGAGCACATACCAAGAGTTGGGATTGTCCTAGGTGCTAAGGATAGTGGTGAACACAGCCCTTGCACTCATGAAGCTGATGTGCTGATTGGGAGAACTAAACCACAGAATGATAAAGCAAAACCACAGTGGTGATCAGGGAGGGCCTCACTGAGGAAGCACCATTACAGCCAGTCCCTGAAGGAGCTGAGGCAGCAAGCCAGTCAGACATGGGAGAACAGAGAACTGGAGGAGAGAGCTGTGGGAGTAGAGTTGGGGATCGTCTGTAGGCTGTTAAAAGGACTTGGCTTCTCTCCAAAATGAGCTGGGAAGTCTTTTGATGGTTTGAAGAAGAGGAGTAACATGATCTGGCTTCTAATATTAAAGAATCAGTCTGCTGGGTTGAGGAGACTGCAGAGGGCAAGGGCAGAAGCAGACAATTAGGAGACTATGGCAATTATCCTATTCAGGCTACAGATGGCTGAGACCAGGGTGGTGGCGTGGAGGTGGAGGGAAGTGCTGCGTTCTGGATATATTTTGGAGGCAGATTAGAATTATGACCATGTTAAATCAAAGCACCAAAAACACAATTCATAAAACAAACTGATAAATTGAACTTCATCAATTCATAAATTAAAAACTCTCATGCTTCAAAGAACACTATAAAAAAAGTGAAAAGATAAGCCACAAAATGAAAATATTTATAAAGTCTATATCTAGTAAAGCACTTGTACCCAAAATTATATAAAGAACTCTTACAACTGAATAATAATAATTCAACAACCCAATTAGAAAACAGACAAAGGATTTGAATAGACATTTCCCCAAAGAGGATATGTGAATGGCTAATAAGAACATAAAAAGATGCTCAACATCATTAGTCATTAAGGAAATGCAAATTAAGACCACAATGAGATACTACTTTACCCTCACTAGAATGCTTATAATCAGAAAGATAGACAATACCAAATGCTGGCAAAGGTGTACAGAAATGGAAATCCTCATATATTGATGGGAATGTAAAATGATATGGCCACTTTAGAAAACAGTGTGGCAGTTTTTTAAAAAGACAAACACAAATTTACTATACAACCCAGCAATTATTCCACTCTTAGTTATCTACCCAAGAAAAAAGCAAACATAGGTTCACTTGTGCATAAATGTTCATAGTGGCTCTGTTCATAATAGCCAAAAGGTAGAAATAATCCAAATGTGAATCAATACTAAATGGGACACTATTCAACAATAAAAAGGAAGGATATATTTATGCATGCTGCAACATGGGTGAATCTCAAAAAACTTCGCTCAGTGAAAGAAGTCAGACACAAAAGACCATATATTATATGACTCTATTTACATGAAACATCCAGAAAAGGCAAATCTACACAGAGAGTAAATTAATAGTTGCCTAGAGTTGGGGGTGGGAATAGAGGTCGATTGTATAAAAGCATGAGTGATTTTATTTATTTATTTATTTATTTATTTATTTATTTATTTATTTATTTATTTTGCAGTGCTAGGGATTGAACCCAAGACCTTGTGCTTGTCAGGCAGGCACTCTACCAACTGACCTATATCTCCAGCCCTCATGAGTGATTTTAACTAGCATGAGGTGGTATGTCTTATTGATGTGATGGAAGTGTTCCAAAACTGGATTGGAACTGAGTGTGGTGGCTCACCCCTGTAACCCCAGTGACCCAGAAGGCTAAGGCAGGAGAATGGAAAATTTGAAGCCAGCCTGGGCAACTTAGCAAGACCCTGTCTCAAATTAAAAAATGAAAAGAGCTGGGGATGTATGTAACTCAGTGCATCAGGCCCTGGGTTCAATTCCAAGTACTGGGGGAAAAATGTCAATGAGAACATATATAACTGTAAATAATTTCTGTGTATATAAAGCATTTAGTATAGCATTTGGAATATAATAACAGTATATGCAGTTAACTTTTGTTTGTTCCTGATTCTGGGGATTGAACACAGGGGTGCTTTACCACTGAGCAATATCTCTAACCCTTTTTTTGTTTTGTTTTTGGTAGCAGGGTTTGAACTCAGGGGCACTTAACCACTGAGGCACATCCCCAGCCCTTTTTTGTATTTCATTTAGAGACAGGGTCTGACTGAGTTTCTTAGGACCTCACTAAGTTGCTGAGGCTGACTTTGAACTCATAATCATTCTCCTCAACCTCCCAAGCTGCTGGGATTATGGGCATGTGCCACCGTGCCCAGCTAGCCCTTTTCATTTTTTATTTAAAAAAAAAAATTTTTAGGGCTGGGGGGACATAGCTCAGTTGGTAGAGTGCTTGCCTTGCAAGCACAAGGCCCTGGGTTCAATCCCCAGCACCACAAAAAAAATAAATAAAAAATTTTTTAGATGTTGACAGACCTTTATTTTATTCATTAGTTTATATTTTATTCATTAATTTATATGCAGTACTAAGAATCAAACCCAGTGCCTCACACATGCTAGGCAAGCACTCTACCACTGAGCCAAACCCCAGCCCCTCATTTATTGAGACAAGGTCTTGCTAAATTGCTGAGGGTCTAGCTAAACTGTTAAGGCTGGCCTTGAACTTGTGATTTTCCTGCTTCAGCATCCTGAGTTGGAATTGCTGGAATTACCAGTGTGAGCCATTACATCCAGCTATAACTAACTTCTTAAAAATCTATTTTTTAGTTAATTAATTAATTTTTTTTGTGTGTGTGTGCTGGGGATTGAACCCAGGACCCTGCACATGCTAATGCTAAGTATGTACTCTTATCACTGAGGTACGCACACCTCCAGCCCAAATTTATTATTATTATTATTATTTTGAGATGGGTTGTTGCTGTGTTGCGTAGGCTGGCCTAGAACTCCTGGGCTCAAGCGATCTTCCTATCTCAGCCTCCTGAGTAGCTATAATTTTTTTTTTTTTTTTTTTTTTTTTTTG
>JAJEJO010005158.1:441899-467243 GCA_020662805.1 Glaucomys volans | reverse complement strand
AAAATAAAATAAAATAAAATAAAATAAAATAAAATAAAATAAAATAAAATAAAATAAAACAAAACAAAACACAAAACAAAACAAAACACAAAACAAAACACAAAACAAAACAAAACACAAAACAAAACAAAACAAAACAAAATAAAATAAAATAAAAATAAAATAAAACAAAACAAAATAAAATAAAATAAAATAAAATAAAAATAAAATAATAAAATAAAATAAAATAAAATAAAATAAAATAAAAAATAAAGAGGATGGTATCAAACTAAAAAGCTTCTTCACAGGAAAGGAAACAATCGAGAACACAAACAGAGAGGCTACAGAACACAAGAGAGAGGTTACTACCTGCACCTGAGATAGAACATTAATCTCCAGGATATAAGAACCAAAAAAAACTTAACACACACACACACACACACACACACACACACACACACACAAATAATCCAATCAATAAATGGGCAAAGGAACCGAACAGACACTTCACAGAAAAAATACAAATGATCAAAGTATATGAAAAAATATTCAACATCTCTAATAATTAGAGAAATGCAAACTAAAACTACAGAGATTCTATCTCACTCCAGTCAGAATGGAATACAAATAACAATGAATGTTGGTGAGGATGTGGGGAAGATAGTACACTCATACATTGCTGGTGGGACTGCAGATTGGAGCAATTGCTATAGAAAACAGTATGGAGATTCCTTAGAAAACTTGAAATGGAACCACCATTTGAACAAGTTATTCCATTTCTTGGTGTATACCCAAAGGATATAAAATCAGCATACTACAGTGGCACAGCCACATCAATGTTTATAGAAGCTCAATTCATAAGGGCAAAGCTATGGAACCAACCTAGGTGCCTTACAACAGACCAATGAATAAAGAAAGTGTGGTACACATACACAATGGAATATTACTCAGCCTTAAAGAAGAAGGAAATTATAGCATTTGCCACTAAATGGATGGAACTGGAGACTATCATGCTAAGTGAAATAAGCCAGTCCCTAAAAACCAACAGCTGAATGTTCTGATATGTGTATAATAACCCACAACAAGGGAGGGTAGGGAGGAAATGAATAGAAGTTCACTGGATTAGACAAAAGAGAATCAAGTGAAGCAGGGGGATTGGATTAAGAAACCTAACTTTCCTATCCTTATAAATGAATATATGACCAGAGTCACTCCACATCATGTACAACCACAAGAATGGGATTCTAATTAGAATAAGTTATACTCCATATATGTGAATATTTCAAAGTATATTCCATGGTCATGTATATCTAAAAAGAACAAATAAATTTTTTTTAATTTTAAAAATCTAGCAAGAGAAAAAAAGAATTCATGCAAATGTAAATAACACCTCTTTTCAAAATAATTGTGAAGTATTTCAACTAATTTTGCACAGTAATTCTCTTCAATATTTTGAGATGGCAAATGTCTGTCTTCTTTAATCATATAAATTTACATTTATTTAGATTGCTTTCTGCTTTTGTATAGTTTTGCTGAAATTGGTCTCTTTGTTTTAGGTGGTTACACTATAAAAAAATTGACATTTCAAAAAACTTTATTAAAGTTATATTCTATTGTATACATGAACTATTTTTGTAAGCTTTTCTATTCCATAAATTCATATATATTCTTGAACCAACATATCTCATTGCATTAATAAAATGTGAAAATTTAAAAAAGAATTTCAAATGGTACCTAAGTCAATCAGATGATTTATTAATATTAGCATGCTTGAAGAACTAATCAGACACTCCACAGAAGAAGATATACAATCAGTCAACAAAAATATGGAAAAACTATTCAATATCTCTAGTAATTAGAGAAATGCAAATCAAAACTACTCTAAGATATCATTGCACTCCAGTCAGAATGGCAATGATCAAGAATACAAGCAACAAGTGTTGGCAAGGATGTGGGGAAAAAAGTAGACTCATACTTTGCTGGTGGGACTGCAAATTAGTGCAACCACTCTGAAAAACAGTATGGAGATTCCTTGGAAAACCTGGAATGCAACCACCATTTGACCCAGCTATCTCACTCGTTAGTCTATACCCCAAAAGTCTTAAAACCTGCATACTGCAGTGACACAGCCACATCAATGTTTATAGTAGCTCAATTCACAATAGCTAAGCTATGGAACCAACCTAGATGCCCTTCAATAGATAGATGGATAAAGAAACTGTGGTATATATACACAATGGGATATTTCTCAGCTGTAGAGGAGAATAAAATTATGGCATTTGCAGGTAAATGGATGGAGTTGGAGAATATCATGCTAAGTAAAATAAGCCAATCCCCAAAAAACCAAAGGCCAAATGTTTTCTCTGATATGTGGATACTGATCCATAATGGGGGGAGGAGGAGAATGGAGGAACTTTGTATTAGGCAGAAGGGAGTGAGGGGAGAGAAGGGGAGGGGACAGGGGAGTGGGAAAGATGGTGGAATCAGATTGACATCATTACCCTAGGTACCTGTATGATCACACAAATGGTATGACTCTACATCATGTACAACCAGAGAAATGAATAGTTGTGCTCCATTTGGGTACAATGAATCAAAATGCATTCTACTATCATGTACAACTAATTTGAACAAATAAAAAATAAGAAAAATCTATAAAATTTTTAAAAATATTAGCATGCTTGTAAACAATTTAGCATTATTTTATACAAACACACTGTGAGGGCTGGGGTTGTGGTTCAGAGGTAGTGTGGTCTCCCAGCATGCATGAAGCCCTGGGTTCCATCCTCAGCACCACATAAAAATAAAATAAAGGTATTGTGTCCACCTACAACTAAAAAAATATATATACATTTTTTAAAAAATGTACTGTGACCAGCAAGCCTATTTCTGACTCTGTCTAACTATATTTTATCCCCTTGGCCCATGCATCATAGGGTAATAATCAGTCTTTACTCAACACTTGGTAGCAGCTCCATACTTCTCAGACTGTTTTGCTTCTTGTAATCCATGGAATAGAGCGTGCTTGCTTGGAAAGACTGATTCCACTGAACAGGAGAAAATACAGTCATTCAAAAATGTGTTGAGCATTAATTACATGCCAGGAATTGTGACCCAGAAAATAACAAAAGAGGAGGAGAGACCCATTAAAATGAAAGAAAGATTGCTACAAGTTGAAGTCTCAACAGTTTTTCACCCATCTACAATAAGCTCAGATATCAGAGAAAAACTCCTCTTTCTATAATCCCAACTCTTTCTAACTCATGTTGAGTAGAGGAAGACAGCAAAAAAAATGAGGAAAAGCTGAATTTAGCTGCAAAGCCTACAACAAGCATGAGATGAAATATTCCAGAAATCTACAGCATTCCCAATACTTCCAGGTATCTCAAGTAAATAAGAAACAAATCAAAATTACTGAACATATACAAAATGCCAGTCTTTGCTTAAAGTTCATACATATCATATTTAATATCTGTACAACCCAGAAAGATAGACTTTCTTCTATCACTCAACAAAAATTCACTGGACACCTATTAAGTTCTAAGCAGTATTCCAGGTACTTGGATATATCAGTAAACACACACAAAAATACACAAAGATCTGTTCCTGGTGGAACTTATTCTAACAAAAGAAAAAGACAAATATTAACATAATATGTAAATAAATAATTATGTTAAAGGCAAATAAACACTATAGGAAAAAATAAAGACAGTAAAAGGGGTTATTAGAAGAATATAGGGAAAGGTTGTGTGAAAAAGAAGAGGACGTTGTAATTTTTATTACAGTGGCTTGAAGTAACATTTGAGGAAGCTGGTCATGTGGTTGCTGAAGGGAGAGTAGTCTAGGTATATAGAACCATAAGTGCAAAAATCCTAAGATCAATACCTACCAGGAACAGCAATGAAGCCAGTGTGGTTAGAGCAGTAAGAATTAGGAAGAGTAAAAGAGTAAAATCTTTTTGGGCCACTGGATTTTACACTAAGTGATATAGTGAGTCACTAGAGAATTCAAAGAAAAGAAGAGAAATATTTCGCTTAATTTTTGAAGGGATCATTCAGGCTACTGTGTTGGGAAAGACTGTAGGAGGATGTATAATAGGATAACTAAGAAACAAGTTAGGGCGTCACTATATAATCTAGGTGACAGTGGTAGTTTGGAAACAGCAGAGCTTGACAAGATTTTGATGACAAATTGGTTGTGGAATAAGCAAGAGAAAAATCAAGGATAGTTCTTGCTATAATTTGGATCTTGAACGTCCTTGAAAGCCTCACGGGTTGAAGTCTCGGTCCCCAGAATGGCACTATAGGGAGATCGTAGAACTTTTGGGAGGTAGGGACTTGTGGGAGGACCTCAGGTCACTGGGGACATACCCTCAATGAGGAATATGTACCCCTGGACCCCACCTCACTTTCTTTGCTCCCTGGCTCATGACATCAACACTTTTGTTCCATCATACACTCCCAACATGATGTGCTGCCATGCCAGAGGCCCAAAACAATGAAGTAACTGATCATGGACTGAAACCTTAGATATTTGTTATAGTGATGGTAAGCTAGTACAGTTTCATTTAGAAAAAAATAGAATATTTGTTATAGTGATGGTAAGCTAGTACAGTTTCATTTAAAAAAATAGAACATTTACTAAGCTGATAAATACTTTGGGGAGAGCAACTTTTAGGCAAGTAATCAGTAATTTGGTTTAGGACTTACTCTGTTAATAACACACCTACATGGCAATGTCAAGTGGACATACATACAGATGTGTATATGTATGTGATTCAGGAGAGGGATCTTTTGTGAATATGTAAGTTAAGAGAAGTCAGCGTATGTTTAGAGTCATAATCATTGAAGGAATGAATACACAGTAGAGAACCAAAAACAAATACTCCATTTTTTTTGTTTGGGGGTTTTTTGTTTTTGTTTTTTGTTTTTGGTACCTGGGATTGAACCCAGGGGTGCTTAACCACTAAGTCACATCCCCAGCTCTTTTTTGTAATTTATTTAGAGACAGGGTCTAAGTTTCTGAGGCTGGCTTTAAACTCATAATTCTCCTATTTCAGCCTCCTGAAACACTGGAATTACAGGCCTGTGCAACCGTGCCTGGCTACTCCAGCTTTTAAGAGATTAAGGAAAACAGATGGGTAAATGATATAGAAGATTTTTATAAAATATAGTGTTCTAAAAGCAAGAAAAGGAAGGTATATGCAAGAAGGAATGATGAACTATATCAAATACTGTTGCTAAGTCAAGGAAGATGATGAGTAGTGAAAAACTAATATGAGAATTAGTGTAAGAAGGCACTGATGATCTTACGAAGAGTAGTTCCAGAGCACTGATAAAGGCAAAAGCTTAACTCTACAGGGCTTAAGAGAAAACAGGGAAAAGGGAATTGGAACCAGGTACAGTAGTGACTTAAGAGGCTAAAGCAGGAGGATCAAAACTTCAAGGCCAACCTCAGCAACTTCTAAGACTCTGTCTCAAAATAAAAAATGAAAAGGACTGGGGATACAGCTCAGTGATAAAGCATGATTTAATACCCAGTTGAATACTCAATTCAATACCCAGTACCTCTCTCCCACCCCTCACCAGCCAAACAAAAGGAATTAGAAATTGCATACACAGTTCTTTCAAGGAGTTTGTTGCCACTGGGAGACAAATAATATTACCTGGTAAGGGAAGTATGTTCAAATAAACAGCAGTAGAAACAGAAGTAGGTTTTAAAGGTAGAAAGAGCAGTAGGTTTGTCTTTTTATGTCAATGATGCAGTACTGAGAAAACCTTATGACATAAGAGTAAAAGGAGAACTGCAGAAACAACGTCCTTAAGTTGGTATAAGAAAAAAGAATATAATTAATATAAAGAATAAATTGAAATGACTGGTTTTAGAAAGGTAGAAAGTAATAGAGAAGACAAAATAAATGAATAAAAAAAGCTGCTAGGTGGGAAGAGATGATAAGGAGTCTATGAAAATTTTGTTCTGATTGCTTCAATTTTTTCAGTGAGATAGGAAGTAAAATCATCATCTGAGGAAAAGATTAGGGAATGAAATATTGGGAAATTTGATAAAAGAAAACATGAAATACATCATCTAAGAGAACAGAAGAATAAATGATCTAGAAAAATATTCTATGAATGCCAAATAGTATTAAAGACTCACTTGACATTTTTGTGACTATGCATTTAACTAAAACTAGACAGTATGATTTTCCAGTTTTTTCTAAACCAATACAGCTACTCAGGTACAGAGTTAGAGTTGAAAGAAGACTGGATTCAATCTGGTTTACATTTTTCAGAGTGGGTATGACCAAGTGAGAGTAAAACAAAAAAGTTAAGGGCATATGCAAGGGAGTTGAAAAGACATGTCACATATAATGAAAGACCATGAAATCATGTTGGATGAAAGAGATGATTTAAGGACCAAAGGAACAAATAAAAAATGGTAGGATTCGAAAGTTAATTATTATTTCTATTTCAAAAACGAAACTTCAGTATATTGCCCAAAAAATAGAGCATTTCAGTGACAACCAAAATATAATCTGAACCTAGACCTTCTTCATTCAAATCATTCTGTCTATGAGAACCACAGCACCTATTTACCTTACAAATGTGATTTTCACTGGCATACCAACTTCCAAAAGAATAGACCTAAAGCAAAATTAGTTTTTCCCATGCTTCTTTCATCTTTCTCTCCATACATGTCCCAATGCTCAGAAACCCTCAGAATCCAAACTCCCAAATGATACTTGCACTCACCTATCATGTACATAATTATACTCACTTTTCTTCTGCAGATGAACCTTCTTCATGAAAACCTGAACCACTTAGAATTGTTCTGAATAGAAAAATATTTACATATTAAATAACTAAATAAATTAATTCTCCTCCTGGGTATTTTCATTGTAACAGGGAGTCTGGTTAACCCACTCTCTGGTAAATATATTAGGTAAAAATATCAAAGCTGAATCAAGAACTTTTTGTTCTTGATTTTTATAATTTTTAGCACCCTTAACCTTAAAATTACATCCTAAAAATAACATTTAAATATATACATACATATATTAAAATACATATATTTCAATATATATGTCCTTCACAAAATCCCAGGGTTCTCATTTTTATCTTCTCTCAGAAAATGAAAAAGTGATGACACTGATATGCCATGGATCAGAACCAAAGTTTTGCTAAAGGTATTTTATATTGAGAACCATAAATTGAACATTATAAAATTTTCCTTTTGCCTCAATTATTGATATATTTCATTTTCCCATGATAAGTTTAATCTCTGACAGGTTGACTGGAATCAGTGAGTTTGAGCTAGGTAATACAAGTCTCATCTTCTCAGTGAGACCCCTTAAAGCATATGGTCCCCATGAGTAGAAGCACATCATATCAATATTAGTGTTATGTTCAGAAAATAAGTGTTTTTCAGAAAGATGTTTTGTAGTCCACTCACAAAGTCTTCCATAAAATTCTCAAGCTATACTGATATTTGCTACAATAAGAAATGCAGGTCACCAGGCAATTTTGAAGGTGGAAATGATAATTCCAGATTTGAGAAAGAAAATGTTAAGCTGACTAATATTTTACAAGAGAATATAAAATGGACCTGGAACTCTAGGAATTGATTTGGCCTACCTATGTAGATTTTAGGTGAAGTCATAATTATGGACTATTTCACTGAGGTAGGGCACAAGAAGAAGATTGAACATGAATAGTTTAGGAATATGAATACTCATGTAAGACCATGTCAGCGAAGAATTCTGGGAAGCAGGCATGCGATTAGAAACAGAACACAATGTGGAAATTGATTTTGTTTATGTGAACTTGGAGGACTTAACGGAATGAGGGTATTTGGAATGTCCTTGCATCCATTTTTAAAAGTCAACTAGAAAATTATATACCAATATACTCTAATATGTTTTGCTCTTGTAATTAAGCTAAATAAAATATTAAAAATAAATAAATAAATAAAATTGAACATTATAGTAAGTCTAGGACTAACAAATCAAGAACTGAATGTAGTCCATTCAAGCACTCTACTGTTCTTATTTGCAAATGGTTGAAAAAAATAAAAGGCTTATTCATAATGTATGTCAAGATAATTATTTTTAAAGAACCATCAACTGAATACAATTATAAGGTTTTAACACTATACATACACCAAACTATATATTAATCACTGATTATCCTGGAAGTCAGAAGGTAGAATTCTATAAACACTACACATACCTGCATTTAATTCATTTTCAATTAGTATGTGGGATGAATTTTATTTAAACTTGTAATTATTAAATCTACCTTCCTTCAAAAGGTAAGTACCCCCACTTCTTCCTGTATATTACAGTATTCCTCCTGTAAGAATAAATATCTTTGTCCAGTTGACTTTGGCCTTAGCTACCGAATTGCTCTGGTCAGTCACATATCAATTATCCAAGCAAAAATTTTAAAAGCCACTGTGTATTTACGTCGAATCTCTTTCTTTTTCCCCCTCTGTTACAAGAACATGGCCCAAATAGGAGTTGTTCTCCAGCCTGGATCTCAGAATTAGAAGATATGTGGAGCAAGAGCAAAGCCACTGCCAACCATCAGCTAACATGTACCAATAACTGAAAATAAGCTATTGGAAGCTACTGAAATATTGAGGTCATTTGCTATACAGCACAATTTAGTAAAAGTTAATACAGCATATTACATTATAATCAGAAAAAAATAGACTTCACTGTTTTAACCTTTAAGGAATTTTAAGCAGTTATCACAATACTTGAAAAACAACTAGAAAAAAATGAATTGTAATCACATTTTTTAAGACATTAGTGTACCTATGAAGTAACATGAAATAGATGAACTAAAATTCTAGAAAGAGGCAAGCCTTCCTTTATATCAATTACATGCCATTTTCTGGGCATAGATTAAGAATTGAGATTGGCAGAAGGACTCTACTGGTCAAAATAGGAAGTAATGGTGTTTTTTTTTTTTTCTGCAGCATCACAAAAGCATGCATTTAATATAAGAAGCATGCAGCATGACATGAATATAGACTCTGTCCATGGACTCAAAGACCATTTAATTATTTTGGGCCTTTGATTTTTTTTTTAATTTATTTTTTTATTGAACACAAATGGAGTACAGCTATTGTTTCACTGGTTGTACACAAAGTAGAGTCACACCATCTGTGCGTTCATGCATGTACACAGGGCAATGGTATCTGTCACACACTCTGTTATTAATTTTACCCCCCACCCACCCCCACCCCTCCCTTCCCTCTCTGCTAGCTATCTTTCCTCCATTCTTGCCATCTTTCCCCCCACATTATGCATCATCATTCATTTATCAGAGAGACCATTCGGCTTTTGGATTTATGTGATTGTCTGATCTCACTTAGCATAACAGTTTCCAACATCATCCATTTACCTACAAATACCATAATTTTATTCTTCCTTATAGCTGAGTAATATTCCATTGTGTATATATACCACAGTTTCTTTATCCATTCATCCACTGAAGGGCATCTAGGTTGATTCCATAATCTAGCTATTGTGAATTGAGCAGCTATGAACATTGATGTGGCTGCATCACTGAGGCAATCTGATTTTAAGTCCTTTGGGTATAAGCCAAGGAGTGGGATAGCAGGGTCTAATGGTGGATCCATTCCAAGTTTTCTAAGGAATCTCCACACTGCTTTACAGAGTGGCTGTACCAACTTGCACTCCCACCAGCAATGTAAGAGTGTACCCTTTTCCCCACATCCTCGCCAACACCTGTTGTTGCCTGTGTTCTTGATAAAAGACATTCTAATTGGGGTAAGATGAAATCTTAAGGTGGTTTTGATTTGCATTTCTCTTATAACGAGTGATGTTGAACATTTTTTCATAAATCTATTGATTGCTTGTAGATCTTCCTCTGTAAAGTGTCTGTTCATTTCCTTGGCCCATTTATTGATTGGGTTATTGGTGTTCGTGGTGTAAAGATTTTTGAGTACTTGGTAGATTCTGGAGATTAGTGCTCTGTCCGAAGTGTGTGTGGCAAAGATTTTCTCCCACTCTGAAGGCTCTCTCTTCACATTGCTGAGTGTTTCCTTTGCTGAGAAAAAGCTTTTTAGCTTGACTCTATCCCAATCATTGATTCCTGCTTTTATTTCTTGCGCTTTGGGAGTCATGTTAAGGAAATCTGGTCCTAGGCCAACATGATGAAGATTTGGACCTATTTTCTCTTCTATTAGGTGCAGAGTCTCTGGCCTGATTTCTAGGTCCTTGATCCACTTTGAGTTGAGTTTTGTACAGGGTGAGAGATATGGGTTTAGTTTCATTTTGCTGCATATGGATTTCCAGTTTTCCCAGCACCATTTGTTGAAGAGGCTGTCTTTTCTCCATTGCATGTTTTTGCCTCCTTTGTCAAGTATGAGATACCTGTACTTATTTGGGTTTGTCTCTGTGTCCTCTATTCTGTACCATTGATCTACCTGTCTATTTTGGTACCAATACCATGCTGTTTTTATCACTATTGCTCTGTAATATAGTTGGAGGTCTGGTATTGTGAAACCCCCTGCTTCTCTCTTCTTGCTAAGGATAGCTTTAGCAATTCTGGGTCTCTTATTCCTCCAAATGAATTTCATGACTGCTTGCTCTATTTCCATGAGGTCCATCATTGGGATTTTAATTGGAATTGCATTAAATTTGTATAGCATTTTTGGAAGTATGGCCATTTTGACAATATTAATTCTGCCTATCCAAGAACATGGGAGATCTTTCCATCTTCTCAGATGCTCTTTAACTTCTTTCTTTAGTGTTCTGTAGTTCTCAGTGTAGAGGTCTTTCACATCTTTTGTTAGATTGATTCCCAAGTATTTTATTATTTTTGAGGTTAATGTGAATGGGATACTTTTCCTAATTTCTCTCTCAGAGGATGCATCACTTATGAATAAAAATGCATTAGATTTATGAGCATTAATTTTATATCCTGCTACTTTGCTGAATTCATTAATGAGATCCAGAAGTTTTCTGGTGGAATTCTTAGGATCTTCTAGATAAGAGAATCATGTCATCAGCAAATAGGGATATTTTGATCTCTTCTTTTCCTATTCGTATTCCTCTAATTTCTTTGGTCTGTCTAATTGCTCTGGCTAGAGTTTCAAGAACGATGTTGAATAGTAGTGGTGAAAGAGGGCATCCCTGTCTTGTTCCAGTTCTCAAGGGGAATGCTTTCAATTTTTCTCCATTTAGAATGATGTTAGCTGTAGGCTTGGCATAAATAGCCTTTACAATGTTAAGGAATGTCCCCACTATCCCTATTTTTTCTAGTGGTTTGAGCATGAAGGGATGCTGTATTTTATCAAATGCTTTCTCTGCGTCTATTGAAATAATCATGTGGTTCTTGACCTTAAGTCTGTTGATGTGGTGAATTACATTGATTGATTTCCGGATGTTGAACCAAACTTGCATCCCCGGGATGAAACCCACTTGAGCATGGTGCACTATCTTTTTAATATGTTTTTGTATGCGATTCGCTAAAATTTTGTTAAGAATTTTTGCATCAATGTTCATTAGAGATATGGGTCTGAAATTTTCTTTCCTTGATGTGTCCTTCTCTGGTTTTGGTATCAGGGTGATATTAGCTTCATAGAATGAGTTTGGAAGGGTTCCCTCCTCCTCTATTTCATGAAATACTTTGAGGAGTATTGGAATAAGCTCTTCTTTGAAGGTCTTGTAGAACTCAGCTGTGAATCCATCTGGTCCCGGACTTTTCTTTGTTGGTAGGCTTTTGATGACTTCCTCTATTTCATTGCTCGAAATTGATCTATTTAAGTTGTGTATGTCCTCCAGATTCAGTTTGGGTGGCTCATATGCCTCTAGGAACCTGTTGATGTCTTCCAGGTTTTCTATTTTGTTGGAGTATAAATTTTCAAAGTAGCTTCTTATTATGTTTTGTATTTCAATTGTGTCTGTTGTAATATTTCCATTTCCATCACGGATTTTAGTAGTAATGGTGTTTTTAATGCGGTAGTCTGCAAACCAAAAAACCCCCATTGCAAGGTTGAAAGGAACATTTGCTGAATTCTACCTGATGCTGGAGGCTGCAAGTCTGATCTTGTAGATTAAAAAACATGACAGAGTGAAAAATTTGCTAGAAATAGGGGACTAACCACAAACAACACATGAAAGGTCTCCAACATTTGACTGAATTTGAAACTGTTGAGCAAGAGAACAAAATCTCCAAAGAACAGAAAAGAAACTCCTGCGTTCTTTCAGGACTGTGGAGAAAAAATCTGACAGTCTTTTGATCAAAAACCTTGTAAGTAAAGGGAGACAAATTAAGGTTAGACTAAATCTTACTACAGCTGCAATTCAGACTAAACCTAATAAAATCCAACTCAACTTCTAATTAAATTGAAGCAACAACACTTCACTCAATTGGCCTGACAGTTGAAAAGAGGAATCACCTCTGATCCAAGATCTTCAGCCTCTATGTAGTTGAATTATACACAAGGTTTAGTATATATTTAAAACTTAAAATATACTTGAGGAAACAAAATAATGTAATCCGATAATCAACAAAAATCAGAAAGTGGAAGCAAATCCAGAGATGTTGCAGAAATTCAAGTAAAGAGACAAAGACTTTAAATTAGTGATTATTAATATGCTAATGCAAAAGAGAAAAAATGAAGATAAAATGTATGAAAGAATACAGATATTTAACAAAAAAGAGTCAGACATTCTAGAGTTGAAAACCTAAGGTATTGTATTATAATACTTTAAATACTAAGGCAAGAAATTCTATTAGAGATTTTTAAAAAAAGGTCTTTCATAATGGCAAAAAGATCAATTTTCATTTTAATAATAAAATTAAATTTATTAGGTGGATTTAATATTAGGTTGGCATAAGAGAAAATACGTTTTAAAAACAGAAAATATTCAACTGAATAACAGAGAGAAAAGGGTAAGAAGAACAAGCTATAAAAGACACCCAACTGAACCACAGAGAGAAAAGAATAGAACAAACGTAAGAGACGTATAGGATATAGTCAAAACAATATAAGAGCTAAGTAGGAAAAAAAATAGACTGGAATAAAAGTAAAATTTAAAGAAAAAAATGTTTCCAAAGTTGACAATCTTCAACCCAGCAAATTCCAAACATGATAAATGAAAAGAAAATCATGCCGAGACGTCATATTGTCAAACTAGTATAATTCAAAACAAATCTTAAAAACAGTCATAAAGTATATACTTCTTTTGGGCTGGGGTTGTGGCTCAGTGGTAGAGTGCTTGCCTAGCATTTGTGAGGCACTGGGTTTGATTTTCAGCATCACATATAAATAAATGAATAAAATAAAGGTCTATCAACATCTAAAAAATTTTTTTTAAAATATATACTTCTTTAAAGGAGCAACAATAAGTCTACCTTTTCAACAGAAATGATGGCAGTGAGAAAACAATCACATATTTCAAGTGCTGAAAGAATAGAAGATGCCAATACAGAATAGCATGACAGAAAATTTTTCCTTCAAAAAAATCGAAATAAAAACATTCTCAGACAAAAGCTTCAGAAATTTGCCCCTAGCAGACTGGAATTATCTAGAAATAGTAAAGGAAATTCCTCAGGCTAAAGAAAAACTATCCCAGAAGGTATCAGCAACTGTAAAAATCAATGAAGAACACTAGAAAGGTTATATATGTGAATAAATATAAAAGAAAATTGACTGTTTCACCATCATCTCACCAACTATGCCATCATGTATATCTACAAACACTAACTAAAAAAAAAAGAAAGAAAAACAAGTAAAGTAATTAGCAGAAAGATCCTTGGAGGGGAGAGAAAGAGGTTGTGGGGAGGGTGGAAGGAAAAGGGGAAATAAATACTGGAGACTGAATTAGAGCAAATTATATCCCGTGCCTTTATAATTATGTCAAAATGAATCCCAATGTTATGTATAACTAAAAAGAAAAAGAAAAAAATGATTGTTTAAAAATAATCAAGTGGTTTAAATCACATACCAAAGTAAAAAAGTATGAAATAATAGCATAAAGAACAGAAAGGAATCAATGAGTTAAAGTGTTTTGAGTTCATAGCATTTTGGGGGAAATGGCCAAGTATTAATTTAACAAATCAATGATGTTTATTAAAATCTTTAAGATGGCTATCAAGTATAATTACAGAAGAATGCATAACTGAAAAGTTAATGAGTAAAAATGGAATTCAGAAAAATTGAAAAAAAAAGAATTTCTAAACAGAACAGATGGGATAGAAGAGAAATATTGAGATGATAAATTTAAAACTAACTGTGTTAATAATTACATTAAATGTAAATGGAATAAACATTCCAATTAGAACAAAAAAGTTATTGTCATGACCGGTCAATATGCCATATCCAAAAGAAATATCTTAACTACAAAAATACAGATAGGTTGAAATAAAAAGAAGGAAAAATATATCACTCATATTTTGAACATTATTTGGAAATACTGATAAAAAGGAAAGGTAAAGATATTATATTAATAGAAGTTCAAAGTAGACTACTTCAAAGTAGACTTAAAGATAAAGAAGGTCTTTCATATTGGCAAAAAGGTCAATTCAACCATAACTGTTAACAACCCTAAATTTTTATACAACCAATAAGAACTTCAAAATACAGGAAAGAATAACTGAAACAGCTCAAAGGAAAAACAAACAAACCTACAGTCATCATTGGCGATTTTAAAACACCTCTCTCATAACTGAATGAATAAAAAATATATATATATATATATATATATATATATATGTATATAAGCCATTCATCTGATGATCTGAACTGCTTGATTAACCAATTGGGCCCTGTTGAATCTGAACACTAATGCCAACAACTGCAGAATAAACAATCTTTTCAAGTATACCTGAAATGTATCAATTTAAAAAACTCTCAGAGAGTAAAACGAAAAAGATTTCCTAATTCTTTTAGGGTGGTCAACAAATCAATATTAAAAATCTCACAAAAATATTACCAAAAGGGAAAATAACAGGTCAATATTTCACATGAAAAGATGTAAAAATCCTGAACAAAATATCAATGAATTGAATGAACTCATACATAAAAAGGATTATACACCTTCACAAAGTCTTTATCCTTGAAGTACAAGGTTGGTTTAATATCTGAAAATGAATCAATGAAACTGACCACATTTCAGAATTAAGGACACAAACCATATGGTTTTTCTCAACAAAAGCAGAAAAACCATTTGATAAATTTAACACCCATTCATGATTTAGAAAACTCAATAATCTGGGAATAAACAATTTCTTTAATCTGATAAGAAGTACCTCCAAAAACCTAAAGTTAACATTATAATTAATGGTGAAATATTGAACTTTTTTTTCCTGACTTTAGGAATGAGATTATCATTACTTCTACTAAACATCACTCTGGAAATCTTGGCCACTTTAATAATAAAAACAAAAAATAATTGTAAATGCTGGAAAAGAATAAGTAAAATAGTCATTATTTTCAAATGATATGGTCACATTATAGGGAATACAGAAGTATCTATAAATTATTAAATATTAAAACAATCAAATGTAGAAGGGTTGTTATTTATAAAATCAAAATACAAAAATCAATTGCATTTCTATGTATTAGTATGAAACAAACAAAAAATAAAATTTAAGTAAACAATAACATTTACAATGACTTTTTAAAAATCATCGGAAACCTAGTAATAATTCTTAAAAGATGTGCAAGACCTCTATTGAAAACCTAAAACATTACTGAGAGAATTTAAAGCTCCAAGTAAACGTATCCATGGTTACAGACTGGACTATCTTGTTAAGATGACAATTCTCTTCACACTGATCTGCATCTTCAATGCAATCCCAATCATACTAATAGTATGTTTAAAATTGCAGTATGATACTAATGAATATAAAAACACAAAGGATGCAATGTAGACCTCAAAAAAATATTGAAGATAAAAAAAATTGGAGGAACTTATAATATCAGATGACAAGACTCATTATAAAATTATAGATATTAAGTCGGACAGAGGCTGGGGGTATAGCTCAGAGTTGAAGTGTGCTTATTAGCATGCACAAGGCCCTGGATTTAATCCCCAGTGCCAAAAAGGAAAAAAGGGGGGTTGGGGGTGGCAGTATGGGTACAAGTATAGACAAAGAAACCAATGGAAGACTCTAGGAACTAACCCAGTGATTTATATCAAAGGTATTCTATAATCCAGAGGGGATAGGGGAGGGAAGGAAAGCAAAAAGGGGAAAGGAGAAAGGGGAAAAGAGAAAGGGGGAAGAGGAAAGGGGGAAGGGAAGGAAAAAGAAAAGAAAAGAGAAAAGAGAAAAAAGAAAAATGAAACCTTAATCTCTACCTCACATCATTCATGCAAAGTAATTTGAAAAGCATGATAAAGTTTTCAGTAAAAGGGAAAACAATAAAGTTTCTAGAAGAAAGCACTGGAGAACATTTATGTTCATGATCCTGCATTTGGCAAAGATTTTTTTAAACAAGATATTTTTCAAAAAACTAACCAAAAACACACGCGCACGTGCACACGCACACACACACACACACACACACACACTAAACTGACCTTCACAAAATTAAGAATTTTTGTTTATTACAAGATACTCTTAGTCGGAAAAGCTATAATCCCAGAGACCCGGGAAGCTAAGGTAGGAAGACTGAAAGTTCAAGACCAGTCTCACAACTTAGCAAAGCCCTAAGCAACTTAGTAAAATTCTCTATAAATAAATAAATAAATAAATAAATAAATAAATAAATAAATAAATCTGGGAATGTAGCTCAATGGTTGAGTACATCCCCCCCTCCAAAAAAAAGACACTAAGACAGTAAAAAAACTGATCACAGACCAGAAGATATTTGTCATAGGGAGTTCTCATATTCAGAATTATAGAATCTCAACAATCCATAAGACAAAGACAGCCCAACTTTAAAATGTATTTAAAAATTAATATATTAAAAAGTGCTCACTATCATTACTCACCTGGGAAATTAAAATGAAAGGCCACTACACACTGACTAGAATGGCTAACATTAAAAGACTGACAATTTCCAACCTAAACAAGAATGTAGAGTAGCTCAAATTCTCCTGCATTGCTGTAGGGATGTAAAATGGCATAACAGCTTTGGAAAACAGCCACTCAGAAATTTTGTTTCTAGAAATGATTCAATATGTTCATCAAATGACATATGCAAAAATATTCATAGCAGCTTTACTTATAACAGTAGAAAACTAGACATAATCCAAATGTCCATTAACAAAAGAATATTCCATTCATTCAATGAAATATTATATAGTACCAGAAAGAATCTACACCAATATCATGGATGAATATCATAGACATACTGCTAAGTGAAGAAGTCATTCCATTTATATGGTATTCAAGAAATGCAAAACTAATATATAATGATAAAAATCAGGCCAATGACTACTTGGGGGTAGCAAGGGAAATGAAGACATTGGTTGCTAAAAGGCATAAGGGAGGCTTCCCAAGTGCTGATTTTAATCATTAATCATCTTGATCTGGGTTGCACTTACTAGGGTGTGTGTGTGTATGTTGTGTGTGTGTTTATCATCCTGGTGTTTGTATATCTCCATCTCGTATATATACACACATAAGCACATATGTGTGTGTATATATGAAAAATTCATGCTGTATAATTATTATTTGTGCATCTTAATATATGCACATTGTACTTTAAATTTTAAAATTGCTACTATAGCAATTCAAATAGGTGTATATTTGGACCTAATCTTCTTACTACAGAGAATACACTATATAATTCTTCTAAAATACCAAGACTTGGAGTAAGGTAGCTGGAGTTTGAGCTCCAGTTCTATCATTGAGATGTTATCTTAGGTTGTTTAGTGTGGCGATAAGAAAATACCTGAGATTGAATGATTTCCAAATAAAAGAGGTTCATTTGGTTCATGATTCTGATGGTGGCTGGGAAATCCAAACAGCGTGGCTCCAGGTGAGGACCCCCCTGGCTGTGTTACAAACATGGGTCAGAAAGAAAAAGGGAAACAGTTTCATGCCCCTATGGACAGATACAAGCAAGGAAGCAAAAATGTGGGAGGGACTGAGCTCACTCTCAAAACAACTTGTTCTCGCAGGAAACTAACCCACTCAATACAGGACTTAATCAACTGGCAGGACCAACACTACTCCCTTCCTAAGGCAGTTATGACCCAGTCACCTCCCAGTACGCCCCATCTCTTGAAGGTACCATCACCTTTCCATACTGTTACATTGGGGAACAAGCTCGAACCTTTGGGGAACAAACCACATCCAAACCAGAATAGATGTATAAATTCAAGTAAGTCATTTAACTGGATCTTAGTTTCTTTACCCACTAGAGTGGGTAAAATAGTGCGGATAATCCCTTAAAATTCTTTCTGTACCCAAAAATCTGAGTCATCAAACTAAACTGTTTAATTAAAAAACTGAATTTTCAAATTTCAAACTATCATATAGTCACCAAAGGCTTAAATGTAGCAAAACTGCATTAGCTCTTGTAATTCTAATTCAAGACTGACTGCTGTTGATCCTGAATTCTCAACACCTATATTTAAACTCATCTACTTGAGCCTAGACACTCTGGTACCATCCCTTCTGCAGCCAAGAAACCTGACAGTTACATTACCTTTCTTTCCTTTTCTAAGGATGGGTTATTCATGCTTCCAAAACACTACCTTCTTTAAAATGCCATCCCTCCTACAGCCATTCAGTCAAAATTAATTGTTCCTTCCTCTATGCACCCACAGCATGTTGACTGTACTTTTACCATAGTTCTTATTTCATTCTATATTTTAGTTACAGTGTTTGCATTCATGTATACAAAGGAAGTGTATACTTAGCCAGCCCGACAGATCAGCCAAATCAATCCTGGAAATCAATGGGTAACAAACAAATAAGATCAAATTCATATTTGATTCTATGTTAATAGTGGCAAAGTGAGATAGTAGGTACCAAAAGTGCTGTACCCCATGAGATGTAACAGTGAACAAAAAATAATCTCCTATAAACTCATCTCTCAGAGAAAGCATTATTAATAGTTGTGGTTCAGTTTGTTCAGCTTTACACACATCTGGATTTTAACCCACGTGATAAGTCTGTGGTCCCTGGCCCTGCCACTGAGAGACCCAGTTTGGGAATCAGTGCTACACAAGTCTTAGAGGGAATGTCTGACTTCATAGATTGCTGCCCCTGTACTACATCCTACTGATAGTCAAGAATATATGGGACTACTCTTGATAAGAGTCATCTCTTGCAATGGAATTCAAGGCCAATACTACTACAGAGTTGACTCCTCCTTCACAAATACTTCTCTTTTGGGGGGCCATTTTCTTGGGAAAAGTTACAAAAACAAGTTAAGATAAACATTTCCTGTTGTCCATTTCATCAGATGTTGGTAAATGGGGAAAATATCCTACTTCAGTTCCAAAGCAGGCAACACATATTTGATCAGTTAGTGTCTTGGAGTTTTACCCAGCAAAGACTGAACACTGAGATGAACATTCCAGTTGGATGTGAAGGAAGTGGATGTTTCATGTTGTTCTTACAGAGGAATTTACTAGAGCAGGTACACATCCACACAGCTTTGAAGATGTCTCTGATGTCAGCATACTCCTCCCACATCAGAAATATTTGTGGAAGTGTGCTAGGTGGAGCAGCTAGATTAGTTCACTCTCATTACACCTTGATTTTTGTGTTGTCTCCTCAGTTTAATGATAGGCCTGGGCACACAGTTTACCATGGAGCTTCAGGTAGCTATCTATGAGATCAATTTCTCCAGTTACTTTCCTTTCTGAACTTATAACTAAGTTAGATTTTCTTTAGAGGTGCTTGAATTGGGAATTTTAGTCTAAATTTAATGCAAGAAATATTTTTCATGGGGAAAAGATCAGGGAAGGTAACTTTTGCAATATACATCTTGGTAGTTTTGATTAAATATATTATTTATGCCAAAAAAATAAAAAATAAAATAAATAAATAAAAGTGCTGTGCCCTACTCAAAGCAAAAGGAGATTACAGTGGCTAAACTAATGCCAGTACATATTTTAGCTTCCTCTCCAGGAGCACAATGAAACAGCCAAAGACAAAGAGCTAAATAAATTTAATCAGGCCTATAATGGAGAAATACATTATTTATTAAAATAACTACAAAAGTTATGTCAATAAATAGATGGTTAGGAAAGATAAAATTGGACTATTTAGAGGCTATACTTTCAGTAACCCTTTTCTGTTAACTGATCCTGCTTGTATCCCCACAGCTGATAATAATATAACTTCTATCCCCTGATTACAGATGATTGCTTTAGGACAATCAGATTTCTTCCTCAGAAACTTTAGAAACATTGCTGGACATAGCAGCACATGACTGTAACCCCAGCAACTCTGGAGGCTGAGGAAGGAGGATTACAAGTTTGAGGCCAGCCTCAACAACTGAGCAAAAACCCTGTCTCAGAATTTAAAAAAATAAAAAAGACTGTGGCTGTAGCTCAGTGATTTAAAACAAACTAACTAACTTGAAAAACACTGCAAAGGTAAAGTCAGTTATCTGAAAGGCTGAAATGGTTAAGATGTAAGAGCTGTTGATGGTACTATTTTTCCCAGTGTGAACAAGGCAAACCTGTGATAAGAAAAAATGAAACTCACATAAAGCAGAGGTGAGAAACAGTACTTAATACCTTCAACTCTAAATCAAATATTTGGGTTTTGTGAGATAGACACCTTAATAGTCTTATAATAAATGTTCTCTGTTACTAAAACTAGGTTGAATTGTCACTTGTAACCAAAACATCCTGTATATTATTAACTTGATAAACCCTAACTAACCATGCTTCCACCTTGTATAGTCTCTTCCCACAAAGACTGTGGGCTAAGCCTGTGACTACATGACCAAAAAAGAAAAAAATGGTGTGCAAGTTTTAGGCCTAGCCCTCAATTGGCCTGGCAAAATTAAAACAACTACTCTTAGAATACTTCTTGGAAACAAGCAACCAGACCATGAGAATAATGAATCAGTCATGTAGAAAGACCCACATGAAGGAAAATAAAAGGTCTGGATAATAGTTCCAGTCAAGCCTCCAAATGACTACAAGTACAACATGTCCCCAAACAATATCACCTGTAGCAAAAACAAAGTTAATCCACAGGAATATGAGCGCTACTAAACTGCAGGGGTTTTGTTTGTTTGTTTTTGTGGTGCTGGGGACTGAACCCAGGACCTTGTACTTGCAAGGCAAGCATTCTATCAACTGAACTATGTCCCCAGCCTTAATTGTAGTTTTAAGTAGCTAAGTTTTATAGTGTTCTAAAGTGCAATTTTTTGGGCTGGGGCTGTAGTTCAGTGGCAGAGCACTTGCCTAGCACATGTGAGACACTGGGTTTGATTCTTAGCACCATATAAAAATAAATAAAATAAAATGGCATTTTGTCCATCTATGATTACAAAAAAAATTTTTAATAAAAATAAAATGCATTTTTAAACTAATATAAAAGTTCAATCCATATATAGATAACTTGGAATTATACTTTTCTAATACAGACTATGTCTTAGAAAAGGGGTTGGCAAATTATAGCCATTAAGTCAACTCTGGTCTGCCATTTGTTTTGTTTTGTTTTATTTGTTTTTTGGGGTACCGGGTATTGAACTCAGGGGCACTCGACCACTGAGCCATATCCTCAGCCCTTTTTTATATTTTAGTTAGAGATAGGGTCTCACAGAGTTGCTTAGCACCTCATTGTTACTGAGGTTGGCTTTGAACTTGCGATCCTCCTGCCTCAGCCTCCTGAGCTGCTGGGATTACGGGCACACACCACCGCACCCAGCTCTGGTTTGCCATTTGTTTTTGTAAATAAATTTTTACTGGGCCACATCATCCCCATTCATTTACATATTGTCTATGGCCCCTTTCATGTTACAAGGGCAAAAGCTGAGGAACTGTAACAGAAATAGCATAGCCTACAAAGCCTAAAAAATTTACTATCTAATTTTTACAGAAAAATTCGGCAAACCCTATTATATAGTATTTGGCAAGTGTTTTAATATAAAAATAAGTTAAAATTTAAACCAATTTTTCAATCATCTTCTTATACTTAAAAGTACAGCATTATAAATATTTAGTAGTTTTAACACAATGCAAAGAACATCACAAGGTACATACCAAACTGAATTATATTATTCATTAACAAGTGAAGCTCGGGTCAAACTAATATACTTCTCATGGACAGGAAAACAATAGAATAATACAATTAGATCCATTCCTGTTTAGCTGCTTAAATATTTCTACTATGAGGGATAGGGAATCTCCATTATTCCATCTTTGAGTTTCTCTGGTACATGAGATATGCCTCACTTTTGAATGATATTAAGAATCAGAAAAGAATGAATGTTTTATAATGATGTATAAGTGACAATGTTTTTAAGTTAATACTTCACAAACCCACATTCAGAAGAAAACAAAAAAACCTAAGTCCAGTATTAACCCAAGTTAATGATTACCAAACTTTCCCACCAAAATATCTTTGGCAATGCTATAAATTCTACAGATTCTCTTTTGGCATCTTGCCATGTCATAAAGTATCCCTCCCATTTTATACATAATGTTCTTTTTCATTAGGTCCCAAGTCATTGTTTATTCAACCCCAAACACAGTCTAAGACCTAGCTCCTTATCCATGGGGTTTACTATTTTCATCAACTAATTAAAAATTCCTCTACTATAAATTAACATTTATATAAATTTATCTTATTTTGCTACTGCTTTATCACCCTGCATTACTGTACTATTTGTATAAAACTTAAAATTTTCAAAACACTCTCTAAACTACAGTACATTGTACTCCATAACTAAAGTACCCATAGATATGTGTAGGCAGTTTTCTTCACTGGTCTTAACAAGCTTTGGAGAATATCAGAAGGAATTTCTTGTTCATACTTCACTTTAAACCTATACCCAGAAATATCAAATATTCTTGCCCTTAGTGACAACACTGAAAATAGCATCTTCTCACGGTTACTAACCAAAATTTAAGCTGGAATATAATTCAGATTAAGCAGAACCTAGTAGAACCCCCAGTATTGATCCTTAATTATACTCCTAATATAAGACAAAATAGTGGGCAAACAGCATGGGAATAAACCAAGATCAAGGTCAGATATATAAAAGATCTATTAGTTGCTTTCCATTGCCGTGTTTGTAAAGGTAATTATGTTCAAATTTACTACAATACACAACATTTACTGAATACTTATATGTGGGTACACTCATTAAATGCTTATCTCACTTATCACAACAACCCCTGAAAGCAGGCATTTGTTTTATTTTCCATTTTACAGATGAGAAAATCAAAACTTAGAGAAATAACTCTAAAAACTTAACTTAGATATAAACCCATGTGGTCTAATTCAGAGTCCACCTCCTATTCTGAATATATGTGTGAACCTAAAACTTAGTATTGTTCATGAAGGGTACAGGTCTTATTTTTTACAACGGTTTTATTTTAAATATACAATAGCAAAATAATCATACCTTTTTTAGGAAAAGTATTAATTTTTGCTTTTCAGGTCTGTTACAACAATATATTTTAAGTTTTAAAAGAAAAGTAATTCTTCAAATATTCCTCAATAACTATTTTTCTTCTAAGTGTGATTACAGAAGTCAGTTGTTGCACTTACATTCATGCAATTTTTATTACAATCCTTTTGAACTCTGTATAGTATATAATACTAAATGAAATAAAATCACACCTGTTATGTAGTGGAACTAACATATTTATTTTTATTTACCCTTGATATGAATGTCAGTGTCTTTTTCCAGCAATTTTTCCTGTTTGAAGGAAGATATTTCAAATCAAAAACTCTGCTGTCAGTAACAGATTGTAGATACTATGAATGCAAGCAATCACAGAATGGTAAACACAAGGTACATTGATATGATTGGGATTAATAAGACTAGAGCTAGAGGATATTTTAGAGATCATCTAGTCAACCTCCCACTTTACAGATGATACCAAACTACCACAGAACTATCTAAATTAGGGCTTCATCCAATGTTCTTTCTCCACGTAGTAGTAACAGAATCAAGACTGGTTAGTTTCCAGCCTTTTGCTACTGTATACTTTCTGAATCAAACAATGATATATTCAGTCAACATTTTAATATAAAAAGGAAATATAAAAATGGGAGGAGGTGATTGGGAAAAAAAATGTTTTTGAAAGTAAATCCAAGAGGCTGAGGTTGTAGCTCACTAGTAGAATGCTTACCTAGCATATATGAAGCCCTGGGTTCAATCCTCAACACCACATAAAAATAAATACAGGTATTGTGCCCATCTACAACTGAGAAGATTTTTTTTAAAAAAGTAAACTCAAGATACAATAATTTTCACAGTAGACATTATTATAGGAAACCAGCATTTCTACCAGCATTTCTAAATCAAAAAATTAAAAGAATATAGAGGTCTTAAACTGAGCTCCAAAAGATCATTTGCGGAGGAAAGACCATCATTTCCAAACAAATTGTTGCACAGAACTCTGGTGTGTCTTAAAAAGTATTTCATTTTTAAATGAAGTTTAAATACACTAGACTATACAAAGGTTAAAAGGATACATAATTGCAATATTACATCTTTAATATGTAAATATGTTTTAAACTCCAAATGAAGGGATATATTATATAGCACTCCCCAAATTTATTTGACCATATAAAAACTTTTCCGACTATACCTATTTTAACATCACCCAGACAAATGTTGGGGAGCAAAATTTAGAAAAGACTGGAAGGCACTATTTGTTTAAAAACAACAAACAAAATCAAAAACAAAAACACAAACACAAACACAAAGACTCATGAAAAAAGCAATAAAAAGGTTTGAAAACCTTAAACCTCACTATTATAGGTATACTACTATTCTAAATGCTCTTAGACAACCATTCTTATGTAAAGTATGAAAAATATGGATGTCAATCACTGTGCTACTGATATATAAATTAACCACTCTTGATATTAGGGGGCTTTAGGTTTAAGTCACTAATTGTCAAGCCCTAACATGCTCTGCTTTTAATTTAAAACTATCTGCCACATGAGCATTTTCATGGAAAAAGCAAGACAAAAAGAGGTAAGGGGGAAAATGTAATTAACTATATTCTTTGGAGAATAAAAAGAAAGCAAAAAGCATCAAGACTTCAGGGATGGGCTAGGGTTGTAGCTCAGTGGTAAAGTGCTTACCTAGAATGTGTGAGGAACTGGATTTGATTCTCAGATATATAGATATATATATATATATATATATACCAATATATAAATATTTATATATATGTATTTTTCCACTGAGCTACAACCCTAGCCCATCCCTCAAGTC